>APFE031171912.1:6246-23804 GCA_000404065.3 Pinus taeda | reverse complement strand
GGTTTCCATGTAGCTTTTCAATTGTTTCCATAAATGCAGTAGAAACTGTACTGGATTTAAATGGATGTGATAATGCACAAAAGTGTGCATACCTGGTAAGTCTGTCAACTACCACCATGATGATTCTCTTTCCTTCAGACTTGGGTAAACTTGTGATAAAATCCATCAAAACCTCCTCCCAACTTTGGCTTGGAATGGATAAAAGTTGTAATAGATCTGGGGTCTTAGTTGTTTCAAATTTATTTTGTTGGCAAACCAAACATTCTGCCACAAAATTTTGAATATCCGATTTGAGGCCATCCTAAAAAAATTCCTTCTTAACACTGTGGTAAGTTTTTAAAAATCCTGAGTGCCCTCCTAAGGGAGAAGTGCGCAATTCCATAAGACTCTTTTGTTTGAGTTGGGAATTCTTACAGAGGTATAAATGATCTTTGTACCATAACGAATCATCTTTCCAGCTAAATGTATCAGATGTACTAGAATCTTGTTGTAACTTTTGAATAAGTACCAACACTTCTTCATCATTCTTCCATTCCTCTCTTGCTTCATTTATCCAATCTGGTTGGATAATAGAAATGGTGCACAATAATGCTTCCACATTCTCATCCTTTCTTGAGAGTGCATCTACCACAACTTTATGACCCATTTTTGTTGCTATTCAGAGGATAATATTTGTTCTAAAAAGTGTTTAAGACTATCATGATTTGTTTTTACCTTGAAGTGTCTTCCCATTAGGTATGGTCGTCGTTTCTTAAGTGCATGTAGTATTGCCAACATTTCCTTCTCATAAATAAATTTGTGTAAATAATTTCCCTTGATTGGATTAATTTCGAAAGCAATGGGTCTTTCATCTTGCATTAAAACAACACCAATTCCATTTCTTGAAGCATCACATTCTGTTAGGGCCTAAATCTACCTTAGGCTGAGAAAGGCAGGATCTAGGGCAACATCAAACCACACTTAACCTGGTAGCTAGCCCTACCAGGTTGGGAGAGGGCTCTCTCTTTGTCAATCTTAGTAAAATATATCAAATCAAGCTTGAGATGACTCATGTAAAGACTAATTTTAGGCTAGGTATATGCTGAGAGGAGTTTTATTGAATTTTATGATGGTTTTCTACCTCAAAATGTGAAAGGCAGATTCGGGTCTAGGGAATGGACTCACATCTGCAGAGTTTTCTGTGGGGCAAGGTAAGAAAATGCTTTAGTACTTTAAATTGAATGAGATGGAGAGTCTTATGAATTTTGAGGAGTTGGAGTGTGCATGAGAGTCTGAGGAGTCTTCTTCAAATAGTAGAAATCATAAATAACTAAACAAACCCTAGTTAGAGCACTGCAACTTCAATGATTTCTACCTTTATCCTTGATTTATTTAGTTCGGCTGAAAAGAGAGAGATAATGGAATACATCAACACAAGTAAACTTGAATTATAGAAGAAGTAACAATACCAAATAAAATTGCCACAAGAATCCCACAAAATGCTGCAAACCCTGGTCTATTCCTTTGCCAAAACTGCAGAGAAGAATGTACAATGTTGCTCAAAGCTTTCACAAGAGTCCAACCTTGACAAATGACTGAAAAACTACTAGATATAAGCAATAAAAAACTCATGCTAGGCTTTAGAGATCAAATTCATGAGTTTAGAAGTTGTTCCAACAAGATCTAAACTAAGAATTGAAAAGTAGGCAGTGGAACAACATGCCTCTAAAATCTAGGAAACTGATTCATTCAGTTCCAAACTACCTTTTCATGATGTATCTACCTCTGTGAGTGAATTTTTACGATTTTTACATCAAATTCCATCATGTTACATCACTTTACATCATGAGTTTGACCATGAGAGTGAAAAAGTCAAACTAAAAAAAAAATGGGTGAAAAATAGAGTTTTTTGGCAAAAAATGACAAATTTCCATCCTGTGCGCCACGCCACTGTCCCTGTGCATAGCGCCTTTTTGCAAATGATTTTGGAGGCCTTCCCATGTACCAAATTTGCTCCAAATGGGCTTGTTGGAAAGGTCTATCCGTCTAATTTCCCGAAAAAGTGGAAGTTTGGAATTTGGAATCCATTTGTCCCTCCAAAAGTGAGTTCTCCCAACACTGCTTCTTGTGTGGCCAAAAAGGGACAAAAAGGGCATTTTTGAGGTGTTTTGACCCTTTTGGAAGCTCAAAACTTGACAAAACTTGCTACTAATTTTTGGGCATTCATAATTTTTCATGAGGAATCCAAAAATGTAAATTTCACCTCTAGAGGAGGTCTCTAGCAAAAGCGAGTGCTAGCTGGCGCTACGCACCAAGCATAAAATCTTGTTTCTCCCTTCAAAAATTCAAAATTGACAAAAACTGTGCCAAATTTCTTGAAATTTAGGCTCAGTGACCTGCATCAAGTACTATGTTGGGCTAAGGAAGCCTCAACCAATATTTTTAGTCTATCTTGGTCTTTCTTCCTCCTCAACGTTTTTCTCAATTTGGCCTTCAAGGTCCTTATTCTCGCTATGAAAATCTTGTTTCTCATGCCAAATAGTGATAGGCCATGTGCCTCAACATATTTTTCTCTTTGTTTTCCTTCTCCAATAGCTTCTCCAATTGCATATTTGTCCTCTCTAGCAAAGATTCATGATTAGCTTCAATCTCTTGTTCGAGTGGTGTCAATTTGATTTTCCTCCTTTTTGGCTGCTTGCCGATTTTCTCTCATAGTTTGTAGTTCCATGATCATCTGCTGATCCTCTAGCTGCTTGGTCCTTTGCTCAAGATAATTGATAATCCAATTAGATCTTTCTAGGTTAAGATCTAAGGCATGAATGTCAGCTTCTTGTTCCTAGATGATCTGTTTAAGTGTTGAGCTTTGGGGGCCCAAATCAGTGTCCTCATCCTGAATGAGAATGAAATCTCTCTCTTGACCTTTCGAAGGCCCCTCATCATGCATTGGTTGTTTATATTTTTCTCCTACCTACCTTGCTATTGAAGGAAACGAGACCCCTTCCACCCGAGGTGGAGATAGTACTCGTTTTGCCACTGCAAATAGCCTCCTTGTCCCTTTTTTGATAAGTGATGAATACTAGCACACAAGTGGTTTGAGTCTCATGCACTTCTTACTGATGTGAAGGCCCTTCTACTTCATGAAAAACTGATGGGGCCACTTGAGGATTTGCAAAAACCTCAAGTGAAATGAAATCATCCCATGAAACATTCACCGAACTCAGTTGATGCAAAACCCCAATATTGATCAATCCAAAGTGATAAATGTTGTTGTATTGTTGATAAGGAGGATTTATTTTCACAAATGTGGTAATTTTCTCAATATTCTGGCACATGAAATAGGGGAGGTTCATCATCCTCATCCTAGTGAAATGCATCAATAATCTAATATGGTATACGTACAAGCGAGAAAATCTACCTTCACAGCTGAAATATTTCATTATGAGCTTCATCAGAGGAGCATATGTGTCCTGTAGGTATCTGAAAGGGAACACTCTACTGATCTACTTCTGATAGCGAGCCTTGATATAAGTCTCATAATGCTCTTTTCCAACCAGCTAACCCTTGTTCCACTGTTCTCCCACATTTGGAATTCTTGTTGCTTCAGCTATAGTTTCAGGTGTCAAGGTGAATGTAACACCTACCAAATTGACCTGGCCATTGTGAAGATGAAGGACAAATAATCTAACAAGCTCATGGTGGTATTTGACTCTTTCCACCATCTCACAAAATTGGTAGCAAGATTGATATTTGAAACATGTTGCAGCAAGAGGATAAACCAATAACTTTGTAACTTTAGTGGGCTCCTCCCGGATGTGTTTACCTCCCTTGTGAGGTTTTCTGGGTGCATGAAGTTCTTGAGAGGAATCACTCACTATTCCCTCATCTCTGTCATAAGGTGAATCTGTCTCCATATTTGCCACTGTTTGATGTATAATGATGAGTATGAAGACATTTTATATCAACAATAGGTGTTTTCTATTTGACGAATGTAATTGATGAGGGGGACACTGAATGAGGGATTTTTGATGCTGGATATAATGGGTTTAGGGAGTGATAGGGTTTGGGGATGCCAATTAGGGTTTGGGGTCATAATGGGAATTTTTTGTTAGGGTTTTCAGTTTTGGGGATAAGGAGATAAATGGATGGTGAATGAGAAAGGAGAGGGAAAATGAAATAAGGGAAATGTAGTGGATGGAAATGAAAATGATGCACAAGAGAAAACAACAACAATGAAAATTTTTGAAACCCTAGACAATTTTTTGAATGCAACTATTAAAAAAACTTGGGTTTTCCTTTTCACCTATTGACACGTCATGAAATCTGACTAAAACCCTTGCAATGGCACTAAAGAATGTTAAACTTACTTGTGAGATGATGTTTGCAAGATTTGGAGATTAGAGGAGGTGATTTGAGTAAATTTCAGGCTTGAAAGGTAGGTGCATTGCGCCCACTAACAAGTGCATTGTGCCACTTAGATGTACCACACATGTGTATTTTGTAATGTATTTGCTGAGCTTTGTGCGTCGCGCTGACCAGGTGCACCACGCCAGGAGCTTTGCACAGTTTTGCTGCAATTTCTCCTTCTTTGCCTCAAAAACACGACTTGGATCTTGTTCACTCTCTTTGGAGCATAAGTGAACTCTTGAACATAAGAAACACCTTATATACCCTTGGACTTTAATTTTTATTTACAAAAACCCACTTTTCTAAAGTTTGCTTTTCACTTGTTCTTTAAAACTCTGTTTTGGCAGTTTGACTTGCTTTTTGCCTTTGATAGAGTAAATGCTTTAAATGTTTGACTCTTTCGTAGGAGCTGGAATTCAAGAGTTTGGAAAGGTGACCAAGGTTGTTTCTCGGACTTATTACATATAGGAAAAATGAAATTACATGAAAGTTTTATACATAAAACAATAAAAATCTATTTTTCCTCAAAACATGGTTTTGTGGAAAAATCAATTATTGAGCATGTGATTATTGAAATTTTTGATTCTGAGACTTTATTTGACCTTGTCATGCACCTGCTGACCATTATTGAGCTTTTATAGGACTTTAATGACAAAAAACTAGACCTAATGAGACCTAAAACCCTAAAAATGACTTTTGCAAATGTAAAGATAGAAAATGACTGTAAATGGCCTGAATGTATGAAAGTGGGCCAATAGGTAAAGATCATGAGGGAGAATTTATAATATGCCACTACCATCAGATGATCCATGATGCTAATGGAATGCAGCTAATTAGATGAGACACCTAAAATGCAATGCAACAAGAGAATTTTGATCACTAATGGAGGGATGAAGATACTGACACTAACATTGGTTCCAATGGGGATGGTAGCTCCTTGGAGATGCCAAGAACTACATATAACTAGAAAGTAGACAATGCCTTCTTCCATTAGGCTACAAAGTCAATAACTTCAACAAAACAAAACCAATATCTTGACTCAAAACTAACTCAATTTCAAGACTGAAATTTGACTCAAACAATCCACAACAAAACTGAAATCAGGCCTTCAGTTTTATAGCCTTCACTTTGGCCCCAAAAATAAATGAATGATGCTAGTACACACTTGCACTAAAGGAAATAAAATGCTATGTACAGTGATACATATGACAATAGAAAATATTTCAAAGGTAGTACCATTTGAATAGCCAACCATTGACCGGCCCACCTGGACATTCTTCTCCATCCATTTCTTTCAGTAGAAAAGTATTTTGGCCCTAATATGCAACAATTTCGAATGGAAACCTCCACAGATTCTCGAAATTTCCATGCTTGCCTTTGTCTTCATTTCTAGCATCCCACTTGTGCACTACGTCTTCAATCTGAAACTTATCTGACTTTGCCTTCTAGTCATATATTTTCTTGATTCTCTCTTGTAGCCTCAAGGTCTAGAAAACCTCTTCTCTCGTCTACTGTAAATGGATCATTTGGTTTATACTTCGCTGAAAATGATCCTCTTCAGCGCCAACTTCCAATAAAAGTTTTACCACTGGGACTGTGAGAGATGTCAGGAGCACCGTGTCAACACCATATACTAGTTCAAACAGAGACATGCCAATTGATTTCTTCTGACTTACTCTATCTACCCAAAGTGCATTAACAAGCATTTTGTGCCAGCTCTTTTTGTTTCTTTCCAGTAGCTTTTTGATGATGTTAACCAATGGTTTATTTGAAGATTCTTCCAATCCATTACCTTGTGGATAGTATGCAGTTGAATGCCAAGGTAATTTGATATTTATTATAAAAATCAATCATCCTCTTAGATTTAAAAGCTACTACATTATTTGTAATCAGCTTGTTGGGACAACCAAAATGTGACAGAATATTATTTTCGAGAAACTGAATTATTACTGTATCAATGGCCTGTCGAGTGGGGATGGCCTCAATCCATTTTGTAAAGTAGTCCATCGCTGTCAAGATCCACTTATGCTGAGCTAAATATGTAGGGTGGATCTCTCCAATAAAATCAAGGCCCTACTGCTGAAATGGAGCACTTACTTCAACCGGTTTGAAGGGTAGTGGCTGTAATTTTCTGCTTCCCTAAAAAATTGACATTCGTGGTAGCTTGTAACAGTTTTATACACATTAGCAAAGAGGGTAGGCCAATAGTACCCTGATCTTAAAATTTTATTTGTAGTTGTCTTCCAAAACAGATGACCTCCACAATCGCCCTTGTGAAAATCATCCATGACCTATTTTGCTTCTTCCTCAAACAAACAATTCAATAAGACACCACTAGGATGTTTCCAATACAATGCATTATTCATAATACAAAATTTGGCAGCCTTTAATTTTAGAGTTCTACTTTTATTTTTAGCCATTCTTGTACATGGAACAAGATTTTGGAGCACTTATAAAATATTGGAATACCAAGGGGAATGGATAAAAAATTATGATACCTGAACAGGTGAGCTATCCTCATCTTCTTCGGACATACCATCAATCAAGTTTATGACCAAGGCATGAAAATTAGACTCCGCCATTAGTTTTTCCAAACCTTGCCCCTTGATGAGTTTTTTCGGCTTTATTTCCAAGTCATGTTCTAACAAAGTTGTGATCCATTTGCGTCGTCTCCCTTTTGGATCTGTCTGCACTAAAATATCTTTTACGGCTGCGTTAGGAACATAGGCAAGAATATGAGAATGCAAAATATATACTCAGAAATATTTCATAGATTTAACCAAGGAAACATCTTGGTTCTCAATAATATTATACTTTAAGGCTACATCTCTTATTGTTCTGTTGAAAAAGGCAATTGGCTTCTCAAGCTGATCTCTCTTTTACATTAAGGCAATTGCCATAGTATGCTCTGAAGCGAATGAAAATAAAATAAAATATTGGGAATAATTTGGGCTGATGAAAATTAGAGCTGAAGAAAGGGCCAACTTTACCAAATTGAAAGACTTGATAGCTTCTTTGGTCCACCTTACTACACTATCTTTCTTTAACATGCTTGTGATTTTCCTCAAATGCTCTGCTAGATTTGGCACAAAACGACATAAGAAGTTCATCTTACCATTGAATGCTTGGATCTCCTTTTTTCTACACTAAAAATCAATTTTCTGAATGGATTCCACTTGAGTAGGATCCATGCGGATGCCCTCCTTGGATATGATGTGACTGAGAAGCTTTCCTTCATCCATGGCAAACAAACTCTTTTTGGGATTAAGAGATATGCCATACTTTCTGCATCCCTGAAAAACAATCTTCAAATGGTAAAAATGTTCCTCATCTGAACTAGAAAAAACTATCAAATAATCAAGATAAACTACTAAAAATACATCTTTCTCATTGGCAAAGGCAATATCTATATCCCACTGAAAAGTTGCACCAACATTCTTTAACTCGAATGGCATCTTGGCATAATGGAAAGTTCCCAATGGAGTGGTGAATGTTGTTTTGTCTCTATCATCCTCATGGACCAAAATCTGATTGTATCCGGAGTGCCCATCGAGCAGTGACATACGCAATGCCCCAACCACTGTTTGAAGTATGTGGTCCATTTTTGGCAATGGATAATTATCTTTCAAAGACACCTTATTCAGATTTATGAAATCAATGCATAACCTAATCTCACATGTTTTCTTTTGCATGGGCACCAAATTGGAAATCCATTCTGAAAATCTAATTGGAATTATTATACCAGCCTTGTATAATCAATTTACTTCCTTCTCTATGGATGGCAACAACTTAGAATTGATCCTCCTTAGCTTTTGGTGAAATGGTTTTTGGTTTGGATTGATTGGAATGACGTGCTGAATCATACTTTTATTGTAATCCTTCAAATCTGAATATTCCCATGCAAATATATTAGTAAATGAAGACAATAAACTAATGTACTTTTTCTTGAGGAGGTAACCCCTTTGACAACTTCACCATCTTTGGCTTTTCTGTTGTTCCAATATTTACGTCTTCAACTCCCTTTTTAGTTGGCATCAAACTTGGTTTCTGGGCTACATCATCTTGGTCAAATAATTCTCCTAAAGGTATGAGGCCTTTAGGGATGACATTGTCTTTCAGCTGCAAAACTTCCATCTGATTTACTTCTAAGTCTGGTTTGCCATAATCTTTCTCACCATCTATAGAAGTGTCTTGATATTTACCCTCATTACGCAGAAAATCATCAATCTCCTTATCATCTTGAAACACTTGCCAATATCTTTGATTATCAGGGATAGGTGGGCGATGTTTCACATGAATTTCAAACTTATTGTTTGAATTCATCGGAATCTTCAAGTTACTTACTGCTATTGCAAGGGAATCTGCAATAACATTCTGTGCACGTGGAACACATGTCAAAGTAAAATCTGGAAACAACCTCAAAATGTCTAAAAATGCATTACAGTAAGCCCTCATTCAAGGATGTTTTTCTTGGTACTCTCCCTTGACTTTCTTAATTACTAATTCGGAGGCACCATAAACTAAAATTCTTTTTGCATTCAGCTTTTTGAGGATTTTAAAGCCTGCAATTAGTGCCTCATATTCCGCTTCATTATTAGAACAATGAAAAGCCAACTTGTAGGAACAAACTCTTACATTACTCGAGACCTTATTTGGTGAGAAAACAAGGCTGTGTATCTAAATACCAATTCCAGCACCTTCCCTACCTACTGCTCCATCAAAGTCCATACTCCACAAGCCAACTTCTTCTTCCAAATGCTAAAATTCTGCCTACTTTTCTACATTTGGCTGTTGTCCATCTTTTTTTTGCTGCTGGTGGAATGTTCATTGCTCAGCTGTAATTTCAAGACTTTGCCTCTCTTGATGAAGTATAACTCTAAAATTTTCAGTGATCTCTGGAATATCTTCTAGTTCAACTAATTGACTATTTACATCATTAAAACTATCAGAATACAGAACAAAAGACTCTAAATGTGTATGTACAAAATTAATTGGATGTTTCATAGGTTTCTCCTTGCTCTTGATCATGTATTTCATCTTTTTCTCTCTATATAACTTCCTCATTTAACCAAACATGGGAATAGTAGCATATGAGAAATCTAATTGCAATGACCCTTTGAGTTTTGCACCCCATGATCTAGATAGAAGCATTCCAAATCTAGTGGGAATGTCAGCCAAAACTACATCCATAACATTTTTCACTAGAATCTGATCCAAAACTAACAACAAAATATTTAATGAGACCAATAGATATTACTCTACCAGAATCGAAGGAGTAAAGATCATGATACTTTTTAGTGATGTCCAAACCCAATTTTTCCATGATTGCCTTTGGCATGAGATTATGAGATGATCCTGAATCAAACATGGCATTGTGCAAAACATAGTCATGCAATCTAAGGCTGATGTAAAAAGGAGCTACATCACTATCCTCAAATTGACCTTCTAATGTCGGACCAAAGATAAGTTCAGGTTGGTCATCTTCTACATTTACCATATCAGACAAAGGATCTACATTCAAAATCTTAGCCACTTGACCTTTATAACTATTGTTCTTCATTAATTCAGTCAAAGGTATTGACACTTTTAACTTAGAAATTTCATTTTCTAAGATAAAGGTTGTAGTTTTCTCTACCTCTTTGATTGGAGCTTCTTTCTTTTCAGTTTTATCCTTCATTGCACTTGGCTGATTTGACTTTCGTTTGCTGATTGCACTTTACTAGGAGTAGGGTCTGTTGGCTCCTTTCACTTTTTCTGCACACTTGGAGAGTCATTCTTTGGTGGTTCTTATTCCTTCCTTTTCAGAATTGGATTAATAGGAACATCCCTACTCCTAAGTGAGTATTGCCTTTGTTGTGCTATCAATGCATTCATGTATCCTCTTTGATATTCATATGATTCCTCTTCTAGGACTATTTCATTTGCCAATATAAAATCTTCATCCTTTTGGATAGCTGGACTTTCTGAATACTCTTCATCTTCGGTGATATAAATTGGAAAATCATCTGGTGTTAAAAGGTGATTCTCTTCTCCAATCAGGGCCTCATCATCTTTTGATTCAGTGCCATGAACATAGTTCTATTGTAATGGTGTTTTGACTTGCTATTGAGCTGATGGATCTTGAGCTCTTTGGTCTTGTTGCATGATTCTAAATTGTGGTTGTTGTTGACCACGAAAATTTGGATTTCTAACTTGTGTCTCGGGCTTATCTACAATGGTAAATATATCAAACATCTTCTCAATCATATGGAGCAAATGATCTGAAGTGGAAGCTTCTTCTTTTATGGTCATCTTCTTCTCGGTCTTTGTTCTAGCTCTCTTAGCCAACAAATTTGCTTCAACACTTACTGCAATTTTCTGCATGTCCGCCAATGTAGCCGGGTCTCTTTCTCTCAACTGATATGCCATATTAGGATCAAAAACATTGGGAAATTTGATCAAACCCAGCCCCATAGGTGGCTTGATGTCAGCTGCAATGGCATTATAAATAGTATTGAATCTAACACGGTAATATTGGACACTTTAATCGACATTTCTTTTTATGTTCTCATACTCGGAAAGGATTTGAAGTGGATTTTTCTTTACCTCCCAGCGATCCAGAAATTGTCTTTGAAGTGCTTGAAATGAATTGATCGTTCCAACTAGCAATGCTCTAAACGACTTTCTAACTTCACCTCCAAAAGTTTGCAAAAATAATCTCATTGTTACATTGTTTGCATCAATCTCATGGAGATCAAAGAAATCGCTCATCCGATCAACATGTTGCTATGTTGTCATACCTTAAGAAGTATCAAACAATTGGATCTTTCTTTGATAATCAGCGGGCATGTTATGCAAGTTCTGTGGCAAAACAAGAGGTGCATATTTGGCAGCCATTGCTTGAGGCGGATTTAGAACTGGCCTTGGGGATGTAAGAGGAGTTGGAATGGCCGGTGTATGAGGTGTTGAAGGGGGTGAATAAATCCTTGATGTTTGAGGTGTAGAAGAAGTGGATGGAGATGAAACCACTATAGATTTCTTATCAGAGATGGCGGGTTGCACATGAGTGGTGGAAATAAAAGGAATTTTTGTAGGAATTTCTGAATTAGATACAACAACAGATGAAACAAGAGTAGTAGATGCAGATTCTAAGAACTCGGGAATATTGGTAGCCACAAATAATGTTTCGAGATTCAGAATATAAGGATCAATTGATAGGTTTTGTCATTCAGTTTCAAGGTCCTTAAAAAACTCATGATTTAGTGCAGTAGCACCAACTACACTTTCAGACTTGGTCTCAAACAAAGATAGCTCAAAACTTTCATCAAATGGAAGATCTTCATCAGCCAAAAGACTAGAATTATTTGATATACTGGGGCAATTTTCAATTTACATGTTCATTTTATAAGACTAGACTGGAGATTGACTGAAGAAGCTTTTATCTACTTATGCACTTGCAAAGCAATGTGTAGTTCGAAGGCTTCCTCGCATAACTTCAGGCTCCGTCTCTAGTTCATAAAGAAAGAGCACTAACAAACAAATAAGCTTTGTTCCCCGGTGGAGTTGCCACTATGTTAGGGCCTAAATCTACCTTAGGCTGAGAAAGCCAGGATCTAGGGTAACATCAATCCATGCTTAGCCTGGTAGCTAGCTCTACTAGTTTAGGAGAGGGCTCTCTCCTTGTCAATCTCAATAAAATATATCAAATGAAGCTTGAGATGATTGATGTAAAGACTAATTTTAGGCTAGGTATATGCTTAAAGGAGTTTGATTGAATTTTATGATGGTTTGCTGGCTCAAATGTGAAAGGCAGATTTGGGTCCTAAGAGTGGACTTAGTTTTGTAGAGGTTTCTGTGCAGCGAGGTAGGAAAATGATTTAGTACTTTAAATTGAATGAGATGGAGAGTCTTAAGACTCGTCAGGAGTTGGAGAGGGCATGATAATCTCAAGAGTCCACTTGAAACAGTAGAAAACATAAATAACTAAACAAACCCTAGGTAGAGCACTGCAACTTCAATGATTTCTACCTTTATCATTGATTTATTTAGT
Organism: Pinus taeda; assembly: GCA_000404065.3. Lineage (NCBI taxonomy): Eukaryota > Viridiplantae > Streptophyta > Pinopsida > Pinales > Pinaceae > Pinus > Pinus taeda. Next base: position 11,392 of record APFE031171912.1, on the reverse strand, counting down.
TCAGCTGAAAAGAGAGAGATAATGGCATACATAAACACAAGTAAAATTGAATTACAGAAGAAGAAACAATACCAAATAAACTTGCCACAAGAATCTCACAAAGTCCTGCAAACCGTGGTATATTCCTTTGCCAAAATTGTAGAGATGAATGTAAAATGCTGCTCAAAGCTTTCACAAGAGTCCAACCTTGAAAAATGATTGAAATGGTACTAGATATAGCCAATAAACCACTCATGCTAGCCTTTAGGGTTCAAATTCATGATTTTAGGAGGTTCCAACAAGATCTAAAGTAAGAACTAAAAAGTAGGTAGTGGAATAGCTTGCCTCTAAAATTTAGAAAATTGATTCATTCAGTTCAAACTACCTTTTTATGATATATCTACCTCTATCAGTGATTTTTACCATTTTTATATCAAATTCCATCAGGTTACATCAATTTACATCATGATTTTGACCATGAGAGAGCAAAAAGTCTAACTGAAAAAAAAAAAAAAAAAAAAGAAGGAAAGCTCGGAAAAAAACAGAGTTTTTTGGCAAAAGATGACAATTTTCCATCCTGTGCACTACGCCATTGTCCCTGTACGTAGCACCTTTTTCCATAACAAGTTGAATTTCTGAATTTGGAGTCCATTTTCCCCTCCAAATGTGAGTTCTCCCAACACTGCTTCTTGTGTGGCCAAAAAGGGACAAAAAGGGCATTTTTGAGGAGTTTTGACCCTTTTGGAAGCTCAAAACTTGACAAAAATATCTAGTAATTTCTGGGCATTCATAATTTTGCATGCGAAATCCAAAAATGTAAAGGCTTCCTCTAGAGGAGGTCTCTAGCAAAAGCGAGCGCCGGGTGGGCTACGCACATGGCAGAAAATCCTGTTTTTCCCTTCAAAAATTCAAAATTGACAAAAATTGTGCCAAATTTCTTGAAATTTGGACTGAGTTACCTGCATCAAGTACTATGCTGGGCTAAGGAAGCCTCAGCCAAGATTTTGAGTCTATCTTGGTCTTTCCTCCTCCTCAAAGTTTTCCTCAATTTGGCCTTCAAGGTCCTTATTCTTGCTTTGCAAATCTTGTTTCTTGCCAAATAGTGATAGGCCATGTGCCTCAACATCTATCTCTCTTTGTTGGCCTTCTCCAATAGCTTCTCTATGTGCATATTTTTCCTCTCTAGCCAAGATTCATGATCAGCTTCAATATCTTGTTCTAGTGGTGTCAATTTGATTTTCCTCCTTTTGGCTGCTTGTCGATTTTCTCTTATAGTTTGCAATTCCATGATCATCTGCTGATCCTCTAGCTACTTGTTCCTTTGCTCAAGATAATTGATAATCCAGTTAGCTCTCTCTAGGCTAAGAGCTAAGGTATGAATGTCAAATTCTTGTTCCTGGATGATCTATTTAACTCTTGAGCTTTGGGGGCCCAAATCGATGTCCTCGTCCTAAATGAGAATGAAATCTCTCTCTTGACCTTCCGAAAGCCCCTCATCATGCACTGGTTGTTTGTATTTTTCCTATACCTGCTTTGCTGTTGAAGGAAATGAGACCCCTTCCACATCGGCTGGAGATGGTACTCGTTTTGCCGCTGCAAATAGCCTCCTTATTCCCTTTTGATAAGAGATGAATACTGGCACACTGGTGGTTTGAGTCTCATGCACTACTTGCTGATGTGAAGGCCCTATTGCCTCATGAACAACTGATGGGGTCACTTTGGACTTGTGAAAACCTCATGTGAAATGAAATCATCCCATGAAACATTCAACAAACTCAGCTGATGCAAAACCACAGTCTTGATCAATGCAAAGTGATAAATGTTGTTGTACTGTTTGATGAGGAGGCTTTCTTTTCACAAATGTGGTAATTTTCTCAATATTCCAGCACATGAAATAGGGGAATTTCATCATCCTCACCCTAGCGAAATGAATCAATAATCTAATATGGTATGTGTACAAGCGAGAAAATCTGCCTTCACAGCTGAAATATTTGATTATGAGATTCATGAGAGGAACATATGTGTCCTGTAGGTATCTCAAAGGGAAAACTCTACTAATATGCTTCTAATAGCCAGGCTTGATATAAGGCTCATAATTCTCTTTGTCAACCAGTTGTCCCTTGTTCCATTGTTCTCCCACATTCGGAATACTTGTTGTGTTATATACCTAGGGGGGATAATATGGGGTACCAAGGGAGGTACCCAAGGTAATAATGTAATAATGGGAAGGGCCATAGTAATAAATAAGGTGGTTAACCCATATCATGTAATGGACCACAAGTAGTTAGTAATAATGTAATGGGCCCATGGTATTAGTCGATGGTATGAGAGAACCATGGTAATGATCCATGGTATTGTATGTATGAGGCCTATATAGAGGCTAGAGACTCTACATGGAGAGATGTCAAGGAATAAGTCAAGTATTATTATATGAACATGCATATGGCTTGTGGAATGTTCTCCTTCCTTAAGGAGTGAATGTATGGTGTTGCCCTACCATAAGGGTTTGATCAATAAAGTGAATCATTTCTATCTATTTCTATCTTCTTATTTCTTGGGTATAATTTTTATTATCATATATTCTCTGTCAGATATATATCTAACCCGGAAATATTATAGATCTGATATGAAAATATAAGACAATGCAAATAAACCCAGAAATAATATGAAATGGTTCTTTATTGATCAAACCCTTAAGGTAGGGCAACACCATACATTCACTCCTTAAGGAAGGAGAACACTCCACAAGCCATAAGCCTATTCATACAATATTCATTGACACTATTCCTTGACATCCCTCCATGTAGATTCTCTAGCCTCTATATATGCCTCATACATACAATACCATGGTTGATTACCATGGTTCTCTCATACCATCGAATAATAACATGGGCCCATTACATTATTACTAACTACTTGTGGTCCCTTACACGATATGGGTTAACCACCTTATTTATTACTATGGCCCTTCCCATTATTACATTATTACAATATTACCTTGCGTACCTCCCTTGGTACCCCATATTATCCCCTAGGTATATAACAATCTATTATAGGAGATTGGAGGACTTGTGGCCTATATATTGAGGCCTAGGTAGTCCATGATTTTCATCTTCTGGTTAAAGAACATCAGGATCTTCTAATTACAGAGAGAGCAAGATAGTTGTTGAGCTGATTCGTTTTGTATGTTGAAGAGAATTTCCACTTGATTGATAATACATGGTTAGGGTTTTAGGCTAGTGCTTTCCCTTGGATATATCTTGTGTTATGTGTGATTAATTCTCTTGATTAGTTATGCATGTTTTTACTTGATGTTTCTCATGAATTCGATTATGCTTCCGCTTAATTTTTTGTAGAGGTAGAACAAGTATTATGCTTTAGGACATTGCATATATCGGTTTGTTCTATAGGTAAAATTTCTACATGGTATCAGAGCACAAGTGATCAAGCAAGAATAGTATACTAGCAGGAGAAATTCCAAGTCTATTATTCGAGATATAGATCTCAAGTTCTTATCACATCTTTTTCATTGATGGCATTCTATGGTTTGAGGCTTGAGTATGCCCTTGATGGCAGCTCAAACTATATAGCTTGGAAGGATCACATGGAGGCCATTTTGGAAGATAATGGCCTCAAGGATTTCATTGATCATGAAATTCCTAAGCCTACTGACAAGATTGGGCAGGTGGAATGGAGGAAGTGTGTGGCTATAGCTAGGAGAATTCTCTTGGAGGGAGTGCAAGATCACATTGTCTCGAGCCTCCTTGGGAAGGAGAATCTGCATGCAATGTGAAAAACATTGAAAGATTTATATCAAAATAACAGTGATCAGAGGAAGCTAGCACTGAAGGACAAACTTCTAAAGATCGAGTGTGAAAGGGATGAGACGATCTCTATGTATCTGACCAAGCTCATCACATGCGGGGATGAGCTTGCAAGTGTAGGGGTGGTGACATCGGATGATGATATGGTGAGTCTAGCTTTCCTTGGCCTTCCTAAGAGCTGGCATAGCTACCAAGACTCAGTGAATGGAAGGGAGAAACTGCCAGATTGGGAATGACTATGGTCGGATTTGATGCAGGAGGAGATCAGATGGAGCACCAGAGACAGTTCTTTATCCATGCATGATGAGGAGAACTATGCCTTAGCGAGTAAGGCAAAGAAGGAGAAGGAGAAGGTTTTTCTTTCGGAATCCAGTTCTACCAATGATGGGAAGAAGGTTACAAATTGAAAGTACAATGCTTTTGTTGTCATGAGGTGGGAAATTATGCTGCAAATTTTCCACGGAGGAAATCCAAGAAGGGATCTTGGGAAGGATCTAAAGGTGAGGCACTTGCTTCACAGTTTGAGTTTGATTTCACACTCTTCGCATGCATGCTTTCATCCATGGTGGGAACTGGTTGGTTTCTTGATAGTGGGTCTTCTTTCCGCATGATCAGAAATAAGAGTTTGTTCAATACTTTGGAGGAGAAAGATCTCCAGATACTCATAGTGATGGGTAATGATGAGAAGTATAGTGTCTTAGGTGTAGGCGTAGTTATTTTTCAGAGGGAGCATGAAGCTCACCTTACCTTGACCGATATCAATTATTTACTAGGACTGAAGAGAAACTTGGTGTCAATTGTGATGCTAGAAGATAGAGGCTATGATGTAGTCTTCAATAAGGGAAAGGTTTTCCTTAGACACATCATCACTAGACAGGTGAAGCAGATTGGTTCACGGGTCAGGAACCTGTATGCTCTTGAGGTTCAAGATGCATGCAAAGCCTTGAGCAGCAAGGAAACTGATGGAGACTTGGTGGTTGAGAGGGAGGATATACTACCTCTCAACATGCAGAGCCAGAGGAAGTCTCACACAATTGTGGAGGAGCCACGATTGGTGCAGCAACTTCAGGAGGTTGTGGAGTAGCCACAACAGGGGAAGCAGAGTGGAGATCAAGTAGAGACATATACTCATGTAGAGACCTCCAATAGGGGGAAACTTCGAGCTAGGTGGGCAGAGGGATCACATGCAGCCATACCTCTACATAGGAGGTGGGGCAATATAGAGTGACCGTCCTAAGGAGGAGGGGCAGGATCTTTGAGGTACCCAACCTCTTAGATTAGCCCTTGCTATGTGAGCCTCGATGTGGAGTAGCTGGAACTGACTCAGTGGGTAGATACAGATG
>APFE031171881.1:1376-61421 GCA_000404065.3 Pinus taeda | reverse complement strand
TTCAAGAAGAAGACAAATGCAGAAGGGAAGGTGGAGAAATACAAAGCTCGGTTGGTAGCAAAAGCTTATTCCTAGGTGTCGGGAATTGATTTTGGTGATATTTTTTCTCCTGTTGCCAAGGTAACTTCTATTAGATTACTTTTATCTGTTGCTGCTACTTTTGATTTTGAGGTAGAATAGATGGATGTGAAGACAACATTTCTTCACGGGATTTGGAAGAGGAAATCTACATGAAGCAACCTGAAGGCTTTGCGGTGAAGGGTAAGAAAGAACTGGTATGCAAGTTAAAGAAGTATTTGTATGGGTTAAAATAATCACCAAGGATGTCGTATCAGAAATTTGATACATTTATATGGGGACTTGGCTTCACCAGAAGCAAAGCCGATCACTGTGTGTATTTTAAATTAATTGGTGACCGTGTTATTTATATGGTCTTGTATGTGGATGATATGTTGCTGGTTTGAAATGACAAAGAAATTATCCAGGATTTGAAGACCCAATTGTCCTCCAAATTTGACATGAAAGATATCGATGCTGCAAACTATATTTTGGGCATGGAAATTAAAAGAGATCGGGCAAAGAGGAAGCTCTGGTTAAACCAGAGGAAGTATGTCGAGACAATATTGCAGAGGTTCAATATGCAGGATAGTAAACCGGTGAAGGTTCCTATTCCTGTAGGTGTGAGGTTATCTGCTGAACAGTGTCCCAAGACACAAGAAGAGGAAGAGGACATGTCCCGTGTTCCATATCAAGTGCAGTCGGTAGCTTGATGTATGCAATGGTCTATACTAGACTAGAAATTGCACATGCAGTGGGAGTATTGAGTAGGTTTATGTCAAAACCAGGGAAGGAGCACTAGACAACAGTGAAGCGGGTTTTCAGGTATTTGCGTGGCACTAGTGATTTATGGTTTGTGCTACCAAGGAAGACCAGGACTGGATGGAAGTTGTTCGCATATCCGGGCTTTGTTGTTTGCAGACTGGCTGGAGATCATGGACAGAGAAATCTACAAGTGGGTATGTGTTTAACCTATTTGGAGGTGCAGTCAGTTGGATGAGTAGGAAACAATCTGTAGTGGCACTATCAACTACAGAGGCAGAATACATGGCAGCCACTCATGCAAGCAAGGAAGTAGTTTGGTTGTAGAGATTGTGTTCAAGTATGGGGTTAGTACAGGGAGCTATAAGATAGACTGTGACAGCCAAAGTGCAATTTTCTTGGCAAAGAACCCTGCTTATCATTCAAAGACAAAGCACATTGATGTTCAGTATCACTTTGTGAGGGATATGATAGAAGACAAAAAGGTGTTGCTGTAAAGGTGGACACTTTGAAGAATACTGCAGATGCATTGACAAAATCTGTGAGCTCTGAGAAGTTCTCTTGGTGTAGAGAAACAATGGGCGTTTCAGGGCTGGAAAAATGACTAAGCCCTCCTGTGGAAAGAAAACAACAAGTGGGAGATTGTTGGGTTGTGTTATATTGTTTCCATGACTAACCCACATAGTGAATCAGGCGGTTAGAGGGGGGGCAGGTAGCCCCCTTCTACGGGGTCTGGGGCAGCGCCACGGGAAATTTTTTTTTTGGACCCTATATTAGGTTGGACGAACCTACCTATGGTTTTTGGTCCATGGTTTTGGACGCGATGGTTTTCAGTCCATGGTAGTGGATGCTTCGGCATGTATAAATATGTATTGTAATATTGAAAGGAACATAATGAAAAAATCAAGCTGGTAGTCCCGGTTTTGGGATCCAAGGGAAAATCTCTGTGCATATGTGTTTTATGTGTTATGCTCTCGCATCGTTTATTTTCTTTGTTTTAGAATTCGTATGCAGGTAATTTCTATACAGGGTTAAAACCTACAATTCCAACACATGGTGCAGTTGGGTGATCCAGTCTAGGTGGGTCCATTCCATAGATTCCATCGGCATTCTGAAGATAACACCATAATTTCTTGCAACACTTCATCGATGCTTATGAATCCATCTTAAAAACTAAAGGTTAATAAGAACCCTTCCACTAATACGTCCCATTTCGTGGTGCCATGGCGGAGCTCCGTTTCCAGATACAATTTCATGGGAATTGTATCCAAAGTATGGAAAATATCTGTACCCGATTTGGTTGTGGTTCTGTTCCCCATGCTTTAGTCCATTCCTCTAGGTGATCGTGCGGATCATCCCTTCCATTATATTTCTTAGTCATTCTGGTGTTAGCATGCCCAAACTGTACCTTCATAATTCTTTTGTAATCTCACCATCCAACAAAACTATCCTTATGTGTACCCCACCATCATGTGGGTGTAGCGTGCAGTGACAACTCTAATGCTTGGAAGCAGTAATCCTCAGGGACTTCATGCTCAAATTCATCCAAAAATAGATATACGTTAGTTAAAGCATCATAATAGGGTAATTTACTTACCTCCAAGGAAACATAGCGCAATGACTTTGTCATCATATTGCATCACAAGGTAGACACTTCATGTAAGTGATTCTGCCAATTCTCTAACTCCTCATCTAAATCAGAGATGCAGGAACTCTTCAGTCCCATGAAATCCTCCCATATGCTATCAGATTGATTCAGTCCTAATCTTATGTTGTTGTTTTATAGATTTGATCCAATTCATCATCACTTTCTTTGTATTCACAGATTGGTTCAGTATATCATGCCCCTTCTACAGGGTCCAAAGATACTATCACTCGAAGCGACTTCCTTTCAAATGACATTGTCCTTTTCTTCAAATTGATGACTCCATTCATATAAATAGCCTAGTCAATTCCCAGGAGGGCGTGGTAGGTATTATTGTCATCAACAATTTCTATAACTTCAAAGTCTGCTACTGCACTCACACCTTCAATATCAATTATTACTCCATATAATAATCCCATGGGGATGATTTTCTGTTGGTTTGCCATTCTGAGATGAATCAAAGACCACTGCAGTGCAGGTCTCCCCATCCTTTCCCATGTTTGTTTCAGTAATACATTCCCATCAGACCCCAGATCCAAGATGACCTGGTCCATTTCATAATCACCTATCTACATAGTGAGCCTCATCTTGTGCCCTGTTCATGCCTTATGTTTTCCAATATTTCTGACTACGTGGTGTCCATCAAGGGCTTTCTCTTTGCTAGCGCATTTATTTATCAATTCCTGGAGGTCCTCCACAGCCTTTCTATCATGCAGCAGTTTCATGTAGGTCTCCAAAAATGTCATGAGTACAGAGGGATCAACCTCTGTAGGCACACTAATTTCTTGCACCTTGTCTTGGCATTCTAAGGTGGAGGCCTCAAAGAAGATCTTCTTAGCTTCCATAAATGTTTCCTTAGTGCGATTCAAGTCAAAGCCGACTTCTTTCTCTGGCGCTTTGCAGACCCATCCCTCTTTTTTAGGGTGTTTACCATTGTCAGCGGTAGTTGTCATTCCACTTCTTAGCACAATGTTAACATTTTGATATTCTTCGCAGGGCTCAGCCCTCATCATCTATATATTATGTGTAGGCTGCAGAGACTGTGCTTTCTTCTCTTGCATTTTAGCTATCAACACCAGACGTTCTTCTATAGTATGGTCAAGTTGTCTCCAGTATTGACATGATGGATGCATAGGATTATAGCACTCTCGCGCATAGTGCCTCGATTGTTCATAGTTATAGCTAATAATATGGCTGCAACCTTTACTAGGTCCTCCTCTTCTGTGGCCCTGTCCTCGACCCTGGTAACCTTCACACACTCCTTTGGCACCCTGATCTAGAGGTCAAATTTCTTCTTGCATCTAGTATGTAGATTTCCTTTCCATCATCAACTCATATTCTTGACAGTGATGCTCATCCTGGCCCATAGATTTGCAGAAGTTACAGAACAATTGTTGGGGTGTCTGGACGAACTTTTGAAGTAAATGGCAATTATCTATCACATGTTGTCCAACAACCTGAAAAATAGCACACCATAGGATAACCACCATGCTCGGCCCTACTGGGGATTATGGCTTCATGGATTGGCCCCCCTCCTATAATATAATTCACGTACACTAGACAGTGATCTTTATCATGACTGTGGCCCTTTCGATTCAAACACTAGTCTTCCACTCGAACTTATGGTTTAGTCTCCTTGTCTTTCTTCAAAATTTGTAACTCTAGGTGTAAGATACCTAATTGTGAGTGGATCTACTCTACTCCTAATCGCGTGTCTTGAATAGGTGATGCATGCAACCTCATCACAATTTCCAAGGCTTCTACCTATGTTTCTATCTTCTGCTGTGACAAAGCAATTAGGGTCCTATAATAATAGGATTCATAATTTTGAATTGACTATAATTAGTCTTGTAATATTGTAGATACCTTTTCTTTCTGCAAAATGTTTTCCCATATTAAAAATAATAAATTTAAAGAGGGTGAAGTCCCAAAAGAAAAATCAAAGGACTAATAAAAGAAAAAGAGCAAAAGAGACTATAAAGTATAAACCCCACCAAAAAGAGATAAAAAAATAGATTCTGAAAGTGATGCAAATTAAAATGCCACTACTTTTTACTTTACTTTGAAAAATAAGATTGTTTGCAGCTTGTCAAAAATGCCACAATCCATGATAGTCAAATAGTTTAATCTTGATTCATTCATGCTTTAAATTTCATGTTGATAGATAAAGAATAAAGATCTAGCCAAATTGTTTAACCTTGGCAGATCAATAGTTAGGTAGAGAATAATAATGAGCTCACCAGTTTAATCTGAGCCATTGGAAAGTCATAGGGTTATAATTAGATAGTTTTCTTTCAAAATAAAAAGAAATGAAGGGTCAGCAAGCTCAAATGCACCAAATAAATGAAGAAAAAATGTTAGGATAAATGATGGGTAGGCAGAAGCAGTTTTCACAAGGCATGGAGAACATCAAATTTCTCATTTCATATCGCTAATATCCCCCAAAATCCCCTTCCCCTTTCTTAAAACTCTAATGCCACTCTAAAAAGGTATTTTCCCTTGTAAAAATATCCCCTTCCCTTCAAGCTAACCTTTTCCCCTTATTTCGCACATTCCCCCCTTCCTAAAAACACATTCTCTGCTTCCTAAAACTCCTTTCCCTAGTTTAAAATCCATTTCCATCACTAATAATGCCTTCCCTTTACTAACTCTTCTTTTTCCATATAAAATAGGAAAAAACCATTTATTCAAATATCACAACACTTCATATATATCGGGTCTCACTTCATTTTAACTCCTGATATCATATTAACCTCGCTTAATTAACCTCTACCCCTCCATATATTTAATTTAATTAAAACATAGTTTTAATTAAAATAATATATTAATATCCACCTTATTAATTAAACCTAACCCCACAACCCGACTCTACCCTCACAACTCAGCCACCCAATAACCCTCCACTCACCCACCTCTAGATCCAACAGCCCGCGTTCCATATCCCACACTTTGACGTCTGACTGTTAACATCACGAAAGTGCCCGATATAAGTTGTTTTCCCCACCCACCTTTTTTCTACATGGCAGCCCCATGTTATATCGCATCCTCCAAAATAATACCACCAGACCACGTTAAAACAATGCGATAAACCACCTCACTAGCTCCTCTCGCCAGATGAAACCACCTTGCAGATTAAGTTTAATCCCGCACCCAAAGATTAACCATTGTTGGTTAAAAACGAAAGAAGTCACCCTTTTTAAACTTTTCACTATTATTCTATTAGTGGTTGCAGAAGGAACCTCGTCTGACCTATTCTAAAGCCTAGAAGGTCTGCTGAACTGTTTTAAGCCATTTACTACCAGAAGATGTTGCAGACTCAGATTTGAAGCAGTATAAAGAGCATTGAAGCCTCATAAAGCCTTTGCTACCCCCAAATAATCCTTCTGCAAACCAAAGCTTCATTTTCCAAGTATTCCTAAGGTGCCGAAGGCTTCTACCTAAACTTTGCACAACATTTGTAATAGCTTAATCAATTAAACCAATTTAAAAGCCTTACCAACCTAAAGAAAGCCAATGTTACATCCAAAACCATTTTTTCAGACTGTATTCATCTTTTCACACTATTTCATAGGTCCTAAGCATACTGCTTAAGCCAAATAGTGATAAAGTGAAATAACATAAACAAATCTATGGCTTCCCAAATCATTCTAGATGCAAAACTCCTACAAATTCCTCATCTAGATATTGACCACCTCCCATTGGCTGATAGAGATTTCCAAATAAAAGACATAGCCTCCCTTAACAATATTTTAAAATTAGATATCATTTTGGGATTCAACTGCGTTAGGTAAGTCATTCAAACGTATGACCATTTCTCATGGAAATGGTCATACGTTTGAATGACTTACCTAACGCAGTTGAATCCCAAAATGATATCTAATATAATGCACTGCGTAATCCCCCATACTTAAATATTTTAAAACTCCACTATGGTAGCAAAGATAAATTCGTCAACCAGAATGATGACATTCAGCTATGGGAATCAAATTTACCCAAATACTTGTTCCCATAGGTATACTAGTTCCCTAAAATCATCCACCTATTCCAACTCTATTATTTCCCAAGTCAAATAGCCATAGTCTCTCCTAACAAGGAAATTTTGTTCACATCACTGCAGAGTCAATAAATGAAATGTTGCAGATCCATCAAAACCCTAATGAAGCCCCATTTTGTATTGAAAACCTAATTGATCTGTACTTAAAGCTGGACCTTCCCAAGAGATCCCAAATATTTCAGACTTTCCTCCTAGAAAAGGCTCAGGTTCCTATAGACAACCCTCCATATTTGGCCACCATTTTCTCTGAGAGAGCCAAATAGATTGTAACCATGATGTCCTATATTCTAGAATATACTATTGATGAACATGTAGATGAAACTATACTTGGTTTCCTTTCTATTTTTTGTCTAGACAAGCCTCCAACTACAATTTTCAATTTTGCCCAATTCTTAGCAGATAGAATCCATGATCAACTGATCATATTTCTAGATGAAATATTATTCAAATACTCTTCAATATTGTTCCATATGTTTCTGTATTTCCAATCAGAAAGGTTTACAGTTAGCATCCAAAAACTAGACACTAAGGGCAATAGTAGATTTGTTATCTTTGGACACCCTTAATCCAAAAATATTCCCCTGATTTTAACTATAAGGATTTCATTAGTTCATTTGTTCACCCATTTGTTAACATGCTAAGTAGTAGTAATCAACCCAGGGTTAGTGATGAGATAAATAAATTTTTACAGTTGTCAAAACACATCAAAACAAGAGACTGGTATTTATACCAGAACCACATTGAAATTAGGGTGTATGGATGTCAACTCACTCCATATAAGTTGCCCAAATATCTCCCCATGAGGATATTTGCACTAAAATATATCAGGAAGATCATAAATTCAGATGATGTTAATTTTGTATCAGTCAAGAAGAAATCACAATTTAAATCAAGAACCAACTTGGTCCTTTTATCTACAATAATAGGGATGCTGGAGAGGAAGCAAAAATATGTTTACAAGAAATGAAGTTCAGTGATATTTTAAAATGGCAATATGATACTTTGGCTGTCATAATCAAACTGAGACTCAAGTTTAAATTGATCCCTTTTATGCATGATTCCAGGCCAGGGATTGAAAAATATGCCAACCAATCAGAGTGGTACCTTACTGGATATGCAGAACCAAATGGATACTATTTGCATTCTACATACTCCAACCCTATAGGATAGAAATGCAAAAAGGACTAGAGAAGAAGGTTCTTGCCCAAACAAAGATACAATAGATAAAAAAAATTGAAATTATGTATAGAAAAAGAACAAAGTTGAATCCAGTAAATGAGCAAGAAGAAGTAGTTGATACAATTAAGATCATTGATATAGACACTGTGATTCAAGAGAATGCACTTCCATTAGGTTCAAAGGAAACTCATCAGCCTTCAACTTCTAGTGCTCAGATCATCTAGAAGCAACATAGTGTTGAAGTCTCTTCTTCAAGTGAACCAAGGGAAAAAGAAATAGACATCAAAGCAAGATACAAAGAAATTAAGGCCAAAAATGAAGAAATAAAAGCTAAAATATATTCAAAGTACTTGAAGCAGACTCCTGGCAGCTATAACATATTACTTTCTGCATTTGATTATAGGAAAGGAAAAATGGAAAAATGTAGATGACCTTTTTGCAACCCATAGTATAGCATCCTAAGTCATAAGCAGATTACAAAAGGACAAATTATGAGATTCATGCCAAAGATGTTCATCCTATAGACCAAATAGAATTTCATAAGAAAGCAGGAGAAATGTTATACTAAACTATGACCAACAAAGATATGAGTGTACAACAACTACAAAATTATCTAGAGAATATCAAAGCACAGTTAAAACTAGAGAAGGAAACCTCACAAGAAAAGGATAACAGAATTAAATTACTGTAAGGCTTGGTTATTGAAGTAGGATATGATCCAAAGAAAGTCAAAGGTGCAAAATAACTTACTAAGAAAAAGAATGCAGACATTGTTGCATTGAAGAAGCAATTAAAATTGCCTCCTACTAAACATCCACAAACCAAGGAAGTTCTAGAGAATCAAAACCAAAAAGATGAGATGATGGACTTCATTCTTCAGTTAACTGCTCAATTAACAGAAATGGAAAATGAGATGGATACGTTAGTGCAGGAGAAAAAGGCCAGCATGGAATCAATCCCTGTCAATGCTATTCCTATAGTTACTACAACATTTCCTTCTACTTTAGTGGCTTCAGTAGCCACAAAACTTCCATTAGCTACAACACTTCCTTCTACATCAATACCTATATTAGTTCCATAATCATCTATAGCAACAACTCATCCTAGTGATGAAGCAGGTAAATTAATAAAAGATATGTAGGATATGTCCATCCAAACAAATGAAATAAATAGACTTAAAGATCAAATACAAAGTCTAGAGGATGAAAAGAAGCTAGTTCAAATCATGCATAAGGATGAAACATAGAAGTCAAACAGATTGATTGAGAGAATATAAAAGTTAGAGAAAGAATTGAAATTGAAAAAACCACTTGCCCAAGCAAAGCAGTAGTTGTGGGCCAATATCATTAACTCAGTTAATGATATTTGGCCATCCATCCAAGCCATATTTGAGAAGAAGGATTTAATCAAGGAAGCAACTGAAGCTATTCAAAAAGGTTAAGGAAGAAATTGGTAACAAACCAGAGGAGGCAAAAGAAATCATTAAGTTTCTTAATTCCAAGGATAAACACGAATTGGAAGAGATTGGCGTAAGTGACAGGATTGAAACAATTCTAGAAGTAAGGAAAGTAATAACCAAGAGGCACTTGATGGTGGAACTTGAAGACATGTGTTAAAACATGGAGCTTGCAATAACCATATTTATGGTGAAATTTGATGTTTTGAGGCAGAAAGGTCTACCTAATCCATTTGTTATCAATGACAGATTGATGAGGCATGAAGACTATGATAGTAAAATAAGATAAGTGGCAAAGGAACAATCAAACAGTTCATCCATGAAAGGAATTCCAACAGGAAAAATGCTATATCAGACTTTTGAGAATCTCTTTTACCTCTAGCATGAGGTAAACTATCTCTTTATCAACAAACCTACATTTGCAAAATACATAGAAGCGGATGAAATCTTCAGGAGAATGGTAAAGATAAAATCACCAGATGCAGAGTCTTGGGAAAAGTTGAATGATTTACAGTAAAAATTAAAGGTAAAACAGTGAAAACAGAGCAGTCAAGAGCAGTCAAGGTAAAATAATAAAGAGTAAATGATCAATGAAAGAGTATCAGATGAAAGACATAGTTCAAAATTCAAAGGCAGAGTGAAGGGACTACCAGTGTAGAGAAACAACAAAAGAGAGAAAGCATCAACAGATCAAAACAACAAACAAAAAAATTAGTAAAAGAAGGGACAACTAGGCTTTAGTCTCCTAGGTGTCTCGATATTCTTGCCTAATGATATTTATTTTTCCTTGAATAATTCCTAAATTAGCTTAGGATATTTTGTAACAATTTTTGTATAAATACTTCACAATTCGAAGTATTGAGGGGTGGATTTCTTAACATTTCTATAGTGGAACTCATTTACAACCTGAGGCTTTATTATACCATTTTCAAGTCAATAGAATGGACAAGTAATAAAGGCATTGCATTACATGATTCATGTGTTTAGAAACTTCAGTGAAGTATCTTTCATTTGTTAAATTGTTATTTTCTTAAGTATTTCACATACTTACATGTTTTCCAAATTTGGACATAATAACTAGAATATTATTACAGAATTGTTTAAGTGCACTCTGTCTTGAATAGTTATTCATTTTGATGTTTTCGTCTCATATCTAGAGTAGGGAATTCTTCATTTCTCCCTAGTTTTGATTGACCGATTTCATTTCCCTCATTATATGGTTTGAGGAACCCTTAACTGCTGCTTGATCCCAATTAAAAACCACTTCCCCATCCAACCTAAAAGATCTTAAATTACTCAGCTACCTTGCCCTGTGGACACTATCTTTAGAACTTGATTCAATCTTGTTTTCTTGACACATTGAATCCATAGCCCAATGGAAAATAGATAGTTTTCTATCCATATAAGTGAGTAATTCCACCAACAAATCAAATTAGAACCAAATCATGCTTACATAACTAGCCTAAAATCAATTAACTTAACAAAGTTAAATCATTAAGAGAGGTCCCTCTATGAGCAATAGGAAGGCTAGATCCTGATCTCAAAATTAGGTTTGTGGTTACCTCTATTATTTCTTTAAACACAACATTGAACAACCCTAGGGAAGTTTTGGAGTGATAACATAGTGAAGACCATACTCGGGAAATTAGTCCTCAGTTGAATAAACCTTAAAGGAAATCCTAAATCTCATATTTTCACCTTAAGGCCATTTTAGGGTTGTCAAAAAGTTTCATTAAAAAATAAAAAATTTAAAATTCTGGCTTCCAAAAGAACATACTATACCAAGGTACATCTAAATCTAAACCCTGCTATAATTGTTGATAATCCAAAAAAAAATATTAAGAAAAAACAATAAAGTAGAAAGTCAAGAAAGCATTAGTCAGCTAATCAAAGAAAATTCACTTCCTAAAGAGTTATCAAACATAGAGGATTTTCAATTTGATTTACATTTGAGCATTTTTTGTTTTGTACCAAATTTGAAAATTCAGTCCATGTTACTGTAATAGACCCTACTTTTATTCAATTTATTGAATCAAAGAAGAATACTATACATCCTGATTTATATCAACATGTTCTGGACACTTTTGACAAACTTGATGCTTTAAGCTCAACTTTGATAAAGCACATAGGCGAAGCCTATTTTCAACAGTCATTTGAATTAACTTCCCTAATTACTGCTACTCCTAACCCTTCTACCATTACTTTAGAGTTTGTAAATTCATATTTATTTAGTACCACCTCATATATTATTTCCACTACACTTCATTCCACACAATCATTCATCCCCAAACTTCCTCTTCAGCCCAAAGTTTTATTTCCATCTCCAAATACTTCAAGTTCATCTTCTAGCACTTCAGCTACATTTTCTAGCACTTCAAGCTCATTTGCAAGCACTTCCACTTTACCTCCTAGCCAATCTAGAATCTTAGTCATGGCTGCCAGATATGCTCCTTTGACCTTACCGACTCAAGTACATGCCATGCCCAAAGACAACCAGAGTAAAATATTTCAGTTTGATGGTACTGGTCAATATACTACACAACAACATGTAAATAAAATGAATGATTATTTTGAATTACATGAAATTGATGAAGAAGATTTATAGCTGAGATTATTTGCATAAACACTAGCAGGAGATGTAAAGAAATGGTTTAGATCTTTACCTACTAGTCATATTGCTCATTTAACTATTTTCCATAGATTGTTTATCAATAGATGGGAAAGAAAGAAAAATCCTTTAAAATATTGTCTAAATATGAAAACATAAGAAGAACTCCTAATGAATCTATTTAGGACTATTGTACTAGGTTTACCAATATTTATAATGAAATCTCTGCAAATATCAAACCTCCACCAGACTTGGCACTAATCAAATTTCCTGATGGCTTTGACACTGATATGTCCTACCAATTGAGAGAAAGAAACCCTCCAACATTAGAACAGATGCAGAGTGATGCAGTTAGTGTAGAAGCTAACTTATTGACTAAAAGAGCTATAATGAGGAATGAAAGGAGAGTTACCATTAAGGAAGAACCACCCACTTCAGATGTTAAGATAGATATTTTAGCTAAAAGTTTACAAAAGTTAATGGTTAGATTAGAGAATATGGAAAGAAAATATCAGTGGGAAAATAAAAAAGGACCTCAAATCAAAAACCCTAACTTTAGGAAAAATCCTAATACTGGAAAATCAAAAGAAGGTACACTCGATCAACAAATTAGGCCACCTTTCTAGGAAAATTATGCTGAAGGTTCACAACAACATGAAGAAGACAAGGGCACCCAGATAAACTTGATGGGAGTAAACAAATAGGATTCCATTTTTCTTAGTTAGGAAGAAAAGGAATTGTACATGTTACAACAATTACAATTAGAATCTGGAGAGTCCTTTGACTACAAAAAAGTCTATGAATATGCTATCTATGAAGTCCACAAACAATATAGCCTTAAAAGCAAAAAGAACACATAATTTCCTGCCAAGAAGTCAATCCAAACCCTAACTAAGAAAATATCAGAATCTCCTGTGACCAAAGTTATACAAATTCTACCTAGAGGAACTCAGGAGGCTTCCAGCCCAAAAATTATACACATAAATTCAGATGAAATTCAAACTTCAAGTGCTACTCAAACTATTCCAAATAAGAAAATTGAAAGCAAAACTATTGATACACAAATTGAATTACCAAGTGATGGTAAGGAAGACAAAAACACACAAACCCAAATTGCTAAAGATGAAATCATTCAACTAGGAAAAACTCAAATGCCATTCAATATCAAAATTGAGATAGCCAAATTGAAGATACCAGTTCCTTTAATAGAGTTGGTGAAAAATGAATAATACAAAGCACAAATTACTGAAACACTTGATATAGGTGAAGGCAAAGATGTTGTAAACCTTAATGATGATCAACCTGAGTTATTATTTGGTCCAGAAGTGAATGACAAACATCCTCCATTCTACATTAGCTTAAACATGCATGATAAAATCCTACATAATGTTATGATAGATTCAGGAGCATCTCATAACCTAATGCCTAAAGCAGTCATGGAAAGATTAAACTTAGACATCTCTAGAACCTACAAGGACCTGTTTTCCTTTGATTTAGTCAAGTCAAATGCCGAGGCTTGATAAAATATCTGTGTGTAACTCTAGTACAATTCCCCAAAAAAAATTATTGTTATGGACATAGTAGTTGATGATATTCCACCTAAATATGGTATGTTGTTATCTCACTCATGGGGAGAGAAATTACAAGGATCTCTGCAATTAGACATGTCATATGCTACCATTTCTGTATTTGGATAGAAAATAAATCTTTACAAAGAAACGTTGATGAAATACATGGTAAGTAGTTCAAAAAGACCACAAAATTACTTTATTTATTCTATGCATTCTAATCTGGACTCATTTATCTTGTATAATTCAAACAATGGCAAAGATGAAATCACAACTTTAGAAGAAAAACTTAAAGAACCTGACAATGATAATATATTTCATGAATCTGAGTGGCATCTAGATTTTGATGGTTCAGTGAATAGATTAGGAGCAGGTGTAGGAGTTTGGATTCATAACATGGAAAATAATCATTCTGAAGGTCATGCCTTTAGATTAAACTTTAAATGCGCAAACAACATGATAATGTATGAAGATTTAATCTTACGATTGCAACTTGTAAGAAACCTTGGAGCCAAGAGAGTTTCTAATCATGGGAGACTCAGAATTGATCATAAAGCAAATTAAAAGAGAGTATTCTATGAATAACCCTAGACTTAGCCAATATAGAAAAACTGTTCTAGATCTGATTAAATAACTTCTTGAAATTGATTTTGTTGTTATTCCTAGGAAACAGAACATGCAAGCTAACAGTTTGGCTACTTTTGCTGGCACTTGCAAATTACCTTTTAGCCCAATCATCAGTACACTGCAGAGGTAAGACACAGGCTTGTTATACCTAATAATTTAAAATATTGGCAGGTTTTTTTCACAAGATTCTCAAATCTATAATTTTATGAATGCTGAGGGAGAATTACAAAAACATAACATAGATACCGATTGTACAGTAGAGGACATCATAAATAGTGAGATAGATATAAATGTTGTGGATCTGCATAAACCCACTAAATTCACTCAAGTATAAATAGATAACTTAGAAAAAGTAGAAATAGAAGAAATAGTCACTACTGATTTTGAGATTTTAAACCTTAAAAATAACATTTTACCTAAGGGATTAACCCCATTAGAAGATTTGTTTGATTCAAATGATGTAGCTAGAAAACCAAAAATGGAGCCTTTAAGACCAGACATAGAAGAATGTAATATAGGAGCAGAATAAAAACCTAAACTTATTAAATCATCCAAAGCATTACCTCTAGCTGAGAAGCTTAAATACATAAGTCTGTTTAAAGACTTTCAAGATGTCTTTGCCTAGAGTTATGAAGACCTCAAATCTTATGACACCAACATTATTCAACATAAAATACCCATCAAATAAGATCAGAAACCCTTTAAACAAAAGATTGGGAGGATTAATCTAGTTCTTATGCCATTGATTGAAAAAGAAGCAAAAAGGATGTATAAGGCACAAATCATAGCACCGATTAGATATTCAGATTGGGTTTCTAATTTAGTTCCCACTAGGAAAAAGATAGGGGAAATCAGATTGTGTTGATTTCTGAAACTTAAATGAAGTTTCACTAAAAGATAACTATCCTCTCCCCAAAATGGACCATATTTTACCATCTAGAATCTCATTACTTGATGGGTTTTTGGGATACAACCAAATCTTAGTTCAACTAAAGGATCAAGCAAAGACTACATTTATCACTCCCCAGGGTACTTTCATGTATTTGAAAATTCCTTTTGGACTAATGAATGCAGGAGTTACCTTTCAAAGGGCTATGGATATAGATTTTTCTGAGGAGATTCATGACTTTTTAGTCATTTATCTAGATGATATAACAATATTATCCAAAACAAACAATGAACATCTAGATCATTTGAGAAGAGTTTTTATTAAACGTAGAAAATTTGGCATTTCTTTGAATCCCAAAAAGACACTCTTTGGACTAGAAGAAGGCAAACTCTTAGGAAACATAATTTCAAAATAGAGCATTAGAATTGATCCAACTAGAATAAAAGCAATCCTAAACATCAACCATCCCAGGAACGTTAAAAAATTGCAATCATTCTTAGGTGAATTAAATGTTCTTAGAAGAATCATTTCTAACTTAGCAGAACTAATTAGATATTTGAATAACATGTTGAAAAAGGATTCAACACTTAAGTGGATAGTAGAGGCTAAGCATTCTTTTGAAGAAATCAAAGAAGTCCTTACTAAAACAAATGTCCTCATAAGTCCTAATTTCAACAAAGACTTCATAATTTTTTCATTTTCTTCAGAACACACTATTGCAGTAGTCTTGTTGCAAAAGAATGATGAGGGTTATGAACAATCAATTGTCTTCTTCAGTAAAGCTTTGAGAGATGCTACACTAGAGTGTAATATAATGGAAAACAAATCTCTTGCTTTAGTGAGAGCCAAAAAGGATTTTAGAGTATATATTATGTACTCTCACATAATAGCATATGTTCCAAACTCAGTTGTAAAGGACATTCAAACTCAGAATGGACCTAATGGAAAAAGAGGCAAATAGATTGCCACCATAGTAGAATATGACATTAAGATTAAGCCTACAAAATTGATTAAAGGCCAAGGTTTAGCCAAACTCATGGATGAATCCAACTGTCGAGCCATAGACATAAATTTTGTTGCTGCTATAGATGATCAGGAAGAGATGGTGACTCCACAAATCAGTGAAGCTTTCATAGATTCACCCTTGTGTGCAAACATTTTTTCATTTTACTCAACCTAAAATCTCCTCTTGGTTTATCTAGAACTAAAAATAGATTCCTAAAGATGAAAGCAATGAAATATTGTATCTTAGACAATGTTTTATTTTGGAAAGATAATGGTGGCATACTATTAAATTGTTTATTAAAAGATGAACTTTACAAGGTCCTGTAAGAATTTCATGCAAGGGATTGTGGGGGACACCTATATTGGAAAACATTTTTTTGATAAGATTTTAAGGGCAGGTTTTTACTGACCCACCCTTTTTGCAAATGTCAGAAAATATGTGA
The DNA here is from genome assembly GCA_000404065.3 of Pinus taeda. Taxonomy (NCBI): domain Eukaryota; kingdom Viridiplantae; phylum Streptophyta; class Pinopsida; order Pinales; family Pinaceae; genus Pinus; species Pinus taeda. The sequence continues at coordinate 45,128 of APFE031171881.1, read as the reverse complement.
ACTATTGTCACAAATGTCAAATATTTGAAGGCAAGAAAAAACTCTTACCATTACCCCTCAAACCTATCTCAGCAGAAATTTATTTTCAACAATGGGGTTTAGAATTCATTGGGGAAATTCACCCACCCTCTTCATCCCAACATAAATGGATTTGGACAGGCATTGATTACTTTACTAAATGGATAAAATCCATCCCTTCTAGACAAGCCACAAATTTTGTCATCATTTCATTCCTTGAGAACAATATCCTTTCTAGATTTGGATGCCCACAAAAGCTCATCACTGATAATGTTGCTACCTTCACATCCAAGAAATTGGTAAACTTTTGTAACTGATACCACATTACCCTTGGCCATTCCATGGCCTATTACCCTCAAGGTAATGGACTGGCTGAATCCTCAAACAAAAAGCTTGTTAATATCATCAAGAAAATATTAGAAGACAATAAGAAGAACCGGAACAAAAATTTGGTTAATGCCTTATGGACAGATAGACTAACTACAAAAAAATTCCATTGGTACATCTTCTTATCAACTAGTATATGGAGTGGATGTTGTTTTTCCATCCTCATTAGGAGTACCGAAGATGAAAATGATTCAATAACTACAAGTAGAACCAAATGATATCCAAAGGAGGATAAATCAAACAATACATTTGCAGAAAACCAGGGAAGAAGTCTATGACAAATCCCAAGTGATCCAAGATAAAATCAAAAATATTTTTGACAAGAAAACCAAAGCTAATTATTTTTACATAGGTGAAAAACTACTTAAATGGGATTCTAGAAGGGAAGAAAAAAGTATTAAAGGGAGATTCCATACAGATCTCATTGCCCTAATGATGGACTCACCTAGCTAGTCTGAAACGTTGGTTTCATAAATTGTTCACAGGTTTTTCCACTAGCATAAAATTTTGCCAGACTATATGGAACCTCTCTTTAACACTATTAAGTCCCACCATGGAAGGGACATATTGAACAATGCTTTAAATTTTGAGAATATGAGAATTTCAAGAGCTAGAAACCTATCAATCAGGCCGACATTATAAACAAAAAGATTTCAAATAACTTTCTAAAGAACTATTAAGAGCTCCATAATTTTCACAACTCTCTCTTCTCAAAATACAGATCTCATTTCCCTAATGATGGACTCACCTAGCTAGTCCAAAACGTTGGTTTCATAAATTGTTCAAAGGTTTTTCCAATAGCATAAAATTTTGCCAGCCTATATGGAATCTCTCTTTAACACCATTAAGTCCCACCATGGAAGGGACATATTGAACAATGCTTTAAATTTTGAGAAGATGAGAATTTCAAGAGCTAGAAACCTATCAATCAGGCCAACATTATAAACAAAAAGATTTCAAATATCTTTCTAAACAACTATTAAGAGCTCCATAATTTTCACGACTCTCTCTTCTCAAAATACAGATCTCATTGCCCTGATGATGGACTCACCTAGCTAGTCTGAAACGTTGGTTTCATAAATTGTTCACAAGTTTTTCCACTAGCATAAAATTCTGCCAGCCTGTATGGAATCTCTCTTTAACACCATTAAGTCCCACCATGGAAGGGACATATTGAACAATGCTTTAAATTTTTAGAAGATGAGAATTTCAAGAGCTAGAAACCTATCAATCACGCCGACATTATAAACAAAAAGATTTCAAATATCTTTCTAAACAACTATTAAGAACTCCATAATTTTCACGACTCTCTCTTCTCAAAATACAGATCTCATTGCCTTGATGATGGACTCACCTAGCTAGTCCGAAACGTTGATTTCATAATTTGTTCACAAGTTTTTCCACTAGCATAAAATTCTGCCAGCCTGTATGGAATATCTGTTTAACACCATTAAGTCCCACCATGGAAGGGACATATTGAACAATGCTTTAAATTCTGAGAAGATGAGAATTTCAAGAGCTAGAAACCTATCAATCAGGCCGACATTATAAACAAAAAGATTTCAAATATCTTTCTAAACAACTATTAAGAGCTCCATAATTTTCACGACTCTCTCTTCTCAAAATACAAATCTCATTTCCCTGATGATGGACTCACCTAGCTAGTCCGAAACGTTGGTTTCATAAATTGTTCACAGGGTTTTCTACTAGCATACAAAGAAAAAGGTAAACATGGGAAATTTGATTTCCTATGGCAAGGCCCTTACATCATTTATGTTTACAGAGGTAGCAATGCATTTTTCTTAAAGCAGTTAGATGAAACAGATCTACCAAGTGGACTAGTCAATGGTAGAATGTTGAAGCATCAATTTTCCCCAGATTAACATTAGTTCATTTGTTTATTTTTCTCATTGTACATAACATCGCAATGTTTAGATTGGATTATATGATTACCTTTTGAAGTTGAAGCCCAAAGAGAAGGCCCTAAGCTTTGAAAGGTGTAGCATCATATGTATGAATAAAGCAGATCATAGAAAAGTAGTTACAAGGCAAGCATATTCAAAGTTTCAAAGGCTAATGTTCTTAAAGTTCTTAACATTTTACAAAGAAATGCCATCCCCATGTGGAGCCACTGTTAGGGTCCTATAATAATAAGATTCATAATTTTAAATTGGCTATGATTAGTCTTGTAATATTGTACATACTTTTGCTTTCTGCAAAATGTTTTCCCATATTAAAAATAAAAAATGTAAAGAGGGTTAAGTCTTAAAAGAAAAATCAAAGGATCAATAAAAGAAAAAGAGCAAAAAAGAGTATAAAGTATAAAACCCACAAAAAAGAGATAAAAAATAGATTCTAAAAGTGATGCAAATTAAAATGCCACTACTTTTTACTTTACTTTGCAAAATAAGATTGTGTGTAGCTTGTAAAAAATGCCACAATCCATGATAGTCAAATAGTTTAATCTTGATTCATTCGTGCTTTAAATTTCATGCTAATAGATAGAGAATAAATATCTAGCCAAATTGTTTAACCTTGGTAGATCAGTAGCTAGCTAGAGAATAGTAATGAGCTCAATAGTTTAATCTAAGCAATTGGAAAGTCATAAGGTTAGAATTAGATAGTTTTCTTACAAAATAAAAATAAATGAAGGGTCATGTTGTGCTGTACAACAACCCCCCATTTCATAAATTTTTTCTTTTTAACTATAATATGAAATGGGTCCCTTTTAAACATAGATGTGTGAATAAAATTGGTATCAACTCATCCTTCATCAAAAGGTCCAAAGGAAATGATATATTATAAACCTTTTGAGAAAATATGAATTGGTCTTATGAAATAAATATATAATTCTTTATTATTGCGATAAAGAGATCGCAAGATCACATATTGCAACAACAAGGAATACTTAATGCAAAGACCCATTGGTTTACCCCGATCCAAAAAGTGAATAAATATCAGTTATCGGGAAAGGCAAGCAAGTATAACGAAAGGCCCTCCCACTATTTCTCCGATGCGATATCACTATCGGAAATTGGGGGATGTAGCACACCTCATGTTAAGACACCTTTAAAACCTCCCGATGCGATAAGGTGTATCGCCGTCGGGGATCGGGGATTTTGCAATGACATAAATATTACTACAAAAGCATTTCTCCAATTGTGATTCGATAAAGCAAGGCACGAGCTTCAAAAAAGATTGAAAAGGCTTGCATGCATTAGTGTATATTATTATTAAAATCCTTTGCATTCCCGATAGCGATTTACTTGCGATTATCCACCAAAAAACTCAAGCCACACTTGAATGAATCATTCAGCATATAAATGATATGATGGGTATTTAAAATGATTGATAGGTTAAAGCGACCAATTAATGAAGTAGTTATGCCAAGATCTCCCCTGAGATTGTATCTGCGGTAGTATTATTTTAATCTTTCATTATTCGTTAATTGATATAACTCTTTCATATTGGCTCGCACCACCTATTCTCTGTATTATGTTCATTTTATTCCTTACGTAGAGCTCTGCCGAAACAACAAGTTCAAGCCAAATGGGAAAGAAATCCAAGAGATTTGCAGTAGCATTAGCTCCCGCAGTAACAAGGAAATCTACCACTGATCCGGGACCAAGCAAGAAGGGATTGATTTCAGACACTACGTGTCTTGGCCTCGGAAACACAAGCTAACAAAGCATATATAATCTAATTGAAGCTGAAGAGACTGAAACGGTATCGGTGCAAGCTACTACAAATTCAACTAGAAAATCAGAGGCTTCCATGAAGGACTTAGTTGACTTATATCTACACTGAATAACAGCTCGAGAAAAAATTCTTCCGTATATAGATGTAGTGCGATGGGCAGTAGAGGAAATCCCTATTTTGAATAGAACATTCTGCACAGTCGACGGAAGATTCTTCGGCTCATTCCAACCTGATGATTTAAGAAAAATGTATCACTTGCCTGAACCGCAAAAGAAATATAATAAAGAATTTCTTGAGAAGTTCACAAGTGAGAATGAAACTGAATCAGCCCCAATTCGGGAATGGAGATAGAACCCTGTAAGGCACAAACATGAATCTTTAGGAAAGTACTCTGTAGATTCATTATGTTCTCCTTCCTTTTACGCCGAGGCAATGATGTGTAGGATTTGGGGATTACATGATTATGCAAAATTTACTATTGAAATGGTTCCTTTAATAGAAACGATAGTTAATAGTGAGATAATGGATTGGGGAAATATATTGTCAAATAAAATAGCCACTGCAATTCTTGAGTTTAGAAATAAAACTCGCATGACCAATAGGACTATTCCTCCATTTTATTTTAGTGCTTATATTTTAGATAATCTTTGTTTCAACTCTGAATATCCTATACTGGGGTGGAGATGGACTCCACAAGACCCCACACCAATTCACATTTGTCACAAAAAGCTATGAAAAGCACGCTATAAGGACCACCTGTATCAAATTCGTAATGGTTTTATGTTGCCTATTTACCGTGCCATTTTTGACAAGCCTGCCCCGAAGATTTCTTCACAAGCAGAGATTGACCTAACCGCTCTAGGAAACTTGTTTGGGGAGGATAAATTCACATACATAAGGGTTTTTGGTAGCCTTGCAAGGCCTCATGTCCTTCCTTTGTACATACTCGACAAGCTGTTGGACCGAGAATTAGCCTATCAAATTACGACCACAGGAACATCCAAGACTCTTAGGATTTCAAAAAAGCAGGCTTGGCCTACTTTTCCTTTGAGATTCAGTGTTTATACTTTGCACGACTACAAGCATGCGGAGAAGGAAGCAGAGAAAATAAACATGCTAAACCTTGCAACCATTCCTAATAGGCGACTCGACCCAAGGAAAGTTGTCTACAATGTGCTTGAACAGACCAAACTCACAAGGTTTGATCATAAGGAAGATGATTTTGATGACTTATTTTCTTCAGCAGAGTCATTATTCCAGGTACAATCACTGGCCAAAATGAGATATAATGATGAAGGGCTAGTAGAATTCAATAAGCTCAGAGAACAGAGGTTGCAAACTCTACCTCTGGACTTACTAGCTACTGCCCCGACAACACAATCAAGCGAGCCTGAACAACAACTCATTGACAAAACTCCTACTTTATCAAAAATTCTCGAGAAAGGTAAAGAGAAAGAGCAAGAAAAAGTACAGGAGAAAGAGTGGGAGAAAGAGCACGAGGAAGAGCAGAAAAGGGAGCAGGATAAGGGTAGCAAAAATGTTAATGTGGATACCCAGATTGATCCTAAACTACTCCAAGAATGGCAACAATTTGACTCCATTATAAGTAATCTGGAAGGTCCAAAAAGTGCCGATACACCCAAAGTAACATATACACGTGATACAGTGTCAACGAAGGTTCCAAATGAAGGAACCAACGGCCTACCCCCTAACACGGATTTAGAAATAATTCCAAAACATCCCTCTGATCAAATCATTTTGTAGGTGGAGGACATACCTCCATTAGATGTCTTTTACAATCCAAAACACAGGGCTATAGTGAAAATACGGCGGAAAAAGAGAAGACTTGATCAATCTTCCCTGTTTCTAGAGAAAACAGATATAGCTAATGTAGTTTGGAAAGAAGAGTTTGACCCTTTCGATGACCTAACGAAGCTTTCTCAGTATGTCGGAGCTTATTCGGTAGCCATTATGGACAAGGCATCGGAAGTGAGTAATCTATTTAAAGAAAAAGACCAAGCAATTTTTTTGTTGCAAACACAGTTTTCCGAAGCAGAAGAAAAAATTGAACAGTTGGAACATCAATTATTAACACAGCAGCAATTAAACAATCAATTAAATAAGCAGTTGCTTGAAGAAAAATAGAGAATAGAATCAAGCGCAATACAAAAGTAGAAACAATTATCAGAAGCATTGGCCAGGTTAAAGACGATGAATGAACTAATTGCAAAAATGAAAGATGAGAAAATCGCTCATCTATCACTTCAAGTAGATAAGTTCAAGAGTCTTCCACAACCTGTCGATTTCAGAGCCGAAGTGCTACAAATTAACAAGGCATTGGTGACACAGTTAAGACTATTATGTCATAATATTTCACTGGTTGAGCCCCTTTGTGATATAACGGCATCAATAGTTGACAAATTAGTTGATGCTAGACAGGATTTGGAGCAGGCCGATGGGACCCTGACAAAGTTTCTTGCTTGGCAAGACACCAATGAGGGGCAGGCAACAAATCTACCCAAAATCCTAGAATCACACAAGGAGATCCTGTTCTTAGAATGGAAGTCACAGTTGATGAAAGCAGAGAGAAAGGTTTCTAGATGTAGATTATCTACAACTAACTTAATTGAGTTAATTAATAACACTCTCTATCTATCTAATATGATTTCACAATATACCGCAGGTTAATTGCTGTCAATTAAGACATTGGAGCAAGCATGCAATCAAGAGTTGGTGAAGAATGGAAGGTTAATTGCAGGCATCCAAATTTTAACTTGGGATACCTATTGGTTTTTCTTAGTAAAACCATACAGTCAAAGGGCCGCCCTCAAGTGTTTAACGGATGCGATCAGTTGTATCATTCTCGAAATACATGATGCCACATATTCAGCTCAGCTCCATTCTCGTCTCAGTTGCCCTCCAGAATTCGAACCGATGCTTGCAATCTGCCAACTCAGATCAAAGGGAGAATAGCCGAAATGATGAATCATGTTGCCGACTACCAACAAACCTGTTGTGGAGAAGATACTCAAGGTTTAGCTGTACCAATTTAATAGCATTTTATTTTTGTATTTAGTTAGTTTAATTAGTATTTATAGACCCTTTGATATATTTAGAAAGGGTCCTCAGTTTTTGTATAAGACTAAAACCTGGAAGTTGCACTATTGTGCTTCCGGTATATTTTTTATAAAGACTAGGCCATTATTCCAAATTCTAACGAAGAAAGGTTTTATGGGATGTGCACTATTGCCTTGATATGAAAGTATCTCTAAGTTGGAAAAAGGAATTTGAATTGTGATTGATATCGAGAATGATTTATAGCACATATGGTACTATTATCTATGATCTAATTTCATTCTTTTATGTGAATCATTATTTGATTACTCTTGCTATCATTGGATATATGTATGTGTTTTCAACAACACGCCTTATATTTTTCACTATTGGATGTTTAAGGGATGTTATTCTTTTAGTCATATATGTATCAGTGATATATAAAAGATAAGTGTAATAATGTTTTATTGATTACTTTGTTCAACTGTTTGAACAAAATAATTATTAAATGAATGAATGTCTTTGTTTACCAAATAGAGTCATCTATATGCTTGTTTGTGGATAGAGATTATCAAACATTACGCTTGAGGATAGAAATTCCCGAGATAGTATAGTTATTCATATTTTTACTTTTAGATTAAATCATTCATCCATTACCATTTTATTAGAAAAACCACTTATTTATCCATCCTCTATATCCATCATTGGGAAACTAGTCCCATCATCTCTAGTTGGAGCCACCACACCAAACGGAAAAGGAGCTGCATTACGGTCCGGACCGGGTGGTTTTCCTCGATGTTGTTGCAGTGATTTTCGAGGCATCAATATTTTTGGTGCTAGAAGGAGGGAATGAACTATGAATGGTGAGTAAATAAAAACCTATAGATTCTGATAGTAAATCTCCCTCCACCTCTCCTCAGACCTCCCGTTTGCATTCTGGAACACTAGTATTCAAACGAGAAGAAGAGGAATCAACTACCACTGTTTAATCCCATCATACTCCAGATCGATTAAGTCCTGAGTCTCCTGAAGTTCAGTCTCTCATCCAGAAACTTCAAGGCTTTTCGATATCACCACAGAAATTTGAAGTATCTCAAGGTAGTGAGACTTCACAATTCAATCTACCTCACCCTCTCACCAGACTTGAAAGCAGAAAGCTCGGTATTGAACCTACTGAGTTGCCTTTACCGAAAAGGAAAAAGGCTAAAAAGAACACTGAAGGATCTAATAATGAAACCTTTTCTTCATCATCCTCCATTTCATCTTCTCCAATGTGAAGTCAACCATCCACTCCCCCACTACACATTGTTGTTTAGCAGGGATCACCAACTTCAACATCCCAACCTATTCAATCTTCAATACCAACTCCTCCACAAACACCTGGAATTTCAAATCGGCAATATCAATTGTTAATAGTTCTACGATGGCTCATAATCCATGGAATAGTCCTGGTGCAATCACTATGCTTGCATCATTACATCCATTACCAGATTATCCTGAGAAATGGTTGCCGAAATTTAATCCAGATGCTGGAACATTAACCGAAGAACATATTAACAATTTCATGTTATCAGTTAATCTAAAAGGAGTAACAGAGGAAGATGTTGTCATTAGGCTTTTCCCTTATACTTTACAAGGATTAGCTGGGTCTTGGTATTTTTCCTTACCCTCTGGATCCATTACTAGTTGGAACATTTTTCAAGAGTAGTTTCTCACTAAGTATAGCGATGATAGATCTTTAGTGACATTAATCAATGATCTTTCGAATCTTAGGATAGAATCTAGAGAACCTATCAAGGAATTCAACTCCAGATTCAATAAACTCTTGAATAAGATTCCAACCGACTCGAAGACAAGTGAGCAAATCAGAAGTGAGTGGTATATAACAACCCTACCTTCAAATATAGCCTTTTTGTAGATAGAGTTGCAAAACCAACTTTAGCTGAAAACATGAAAGAAGCGCATAATGTAGAGAAACACATTATTTCTTTAGAAAAGAAAGCTGCTCTTGAAGATAGAAAATCCAAAAATTTTTCTTTTAAAGATGATTCAAAGAAGAAAACCCCTAAAGATCCATATGATATGGAGGGTCTACAAAAGGTCCTCAAAACAATGTCAAATGAAATGGTTGAAATCAAAAAACAAGTAGCAGAAACTTCAACAAAGAAGCCATTTAGAAATTTTAAGAAACTTGAGTCAAAACCACCAAATGTTATATCTAATGCAGACTCAGATCCTAAAGAGGAAGAAGAATATGAAACAGTCTTACCATCCGACGAACTCGAAGAAGAGTAAGTTGTTGAATGCCATGAAATGTGGGACTTCATTTTACCCAACTCCGATATAGAAAATGAACTAGAAGCTTTCCCTATGACTACCAGGAGTAAAGGTACTCCTAAACCTGTTCAGTCAATTTCAAAGAAAATGAGTGCAGGTACCACTACTACAAAAGAAAATATGCCCACAAAGAAATCGGCTATAACAACATCCCAAAATCAACCATCATCCTCAAATATACCTTCAACATCTAATATGCTAGTAGTATCGGATTCAATGGATTACAATATTATTGATGATATGAAGAAGACAAAGGAAAACATTACTATGTTTGAACTTAGAAAACTCAAACATCAGCAAAAATTACTTCTTAAGGAACTAAATGCAGTACCTTCTTCACCTCTTCCTAGCACTGTGATCTCTAAAGCTGCAAATGATTCAGGTCAACCACCTTCTGGTATAATTGAAGCTACTGATATAGTTTTAATCAGAGACAGATCAAATTCCTATACTCCCCCTTTTCTCTTGACTTATGAGATCTATAATCAAAATCTACACAACTGTTTGATTGACTCAGGGGAATCCTCTAACATAATGCCAGTTTCAGTTTGTTCCAAACTGAACATTGAACCCCAAAAGTCTGCAATTCATATTGTATAGTTAGATAGATCCAAGGTCCAGGTTTTATGGGAAATCAACTTTGTAACTATCAGGTTATCAGTTGATCCACGATTGGTTCAGAGAATTGATATTTTAATTGCCGATATACTTGAATTTTATGGTTTAATCTTGAGTATGGATTGGTTTGAGAAACTCCACGGTTATATTTCTACCGATTGGTCCCATATGTGGCTACCCTATAAAGGAAAGCCAAATCAAATCAAAATCGATCGGGAGAAACATATGACACATATTGTCGCTGAATTTGAACAGGAGAATCAACCAATAACATTTAATAACAATATTTTGGGGAATTACTCTTCTGAATCATTCTTTGGAAATTTCACTTCCCAACCATCTCCTTTCTCAGTAAATAATTTCACATCCCAAATTGAAAATTTTTCACAAACCGATAGAGCAATATGTGTCAATATTTCTGAGAAAACTGTAAATAAAATTGTTGATAATTATTTATTTTGGTCACTATATTTTAATGGGTCTAAATCTAGTGAAGGTGCAGGAGCAGGGTGTATTTTAGTTAGCCCTGAAGGAGAAAAAACTATGTTATCATGTAGACTGGAATTTGAATGCACAAATAATACAGCTGAGTATGAGGCCTTAGTTCAAGGACTATATAAAGCTATTGGTCTTAAAGTTCAATATTTGAAAGTGTTTGGTGATTCAGAAATTGTCATAAAACAAGGTAGAAATACAATTCACTGTCTTTCTAGTCATCTCAAACACTATCAGTCTTTGGTGCAGGAACTCATATCTCAATTTTTAGCATTCAATATTTCTCCTATCCCTAGATCCCATAATGCAGCAGCAGACTTGCTAGTTAATGTTGCTTCTAAACTCCTACCTTTCGAAGATTACAGCCTAGACAGATTTTCAGTAGAATTAATTTTTAGACCATCAATTCCCGACAATGTCACCAATTGGCGAGTGTTCAAACATGACGAAGACATTATAAATTTATTGACTTTCGACAAGTCCTATGATGATCAAATCATTGATGATAGTGATCATGACCTTCAAATGAAGGAAAAGAAGGAAGAAAACTCAATACCGAAACCAGTGGTTAAGCTAGAAGATCTTTATGATATTAAAGACAAGTTTAAATAGGTGACCAATTCAAAGCTCTAAAGTTCCACTTTAAGATTTGAATTGATAAACGTAGGTACTAAGGAAAACCCTCAAAACATCAATTTGGGATTAGGACTTTCTTTGGAAGAAAGAACAATATTAGATTACTACAAAAAAATAAATATGTCTTCGCTTGTAAATATGATGATTTAAAAACATACGATGCATCGATCATTCAACATACTATTCCAATGCTTTCTGAACAAAAACCAGTCCAACAGAAGTTAAGGAAAATCCATCCTAACCTAGAGAGTCAAATAAAAACCAAACTAAATAAACCCTTGAAGGCTAAGATCATTTTTCCTGTCCGACATTCAAACTGGGTCTCCAATATGGTGCCTGTTAGAAAGAAAAATGGCGACATCAGGATTTGCATAGATTTCAGAAATCTTAATAAGCAGCAAAAGATAACTCCTTACCTACCATTGGCAGATACTCCATTCAGTAGCTGGTTCTGAGTTAATGTCCTTTTTAGATGGTTTTTTAGGATATAACCAGATTTTGGTTCATCCTGATGACAGGCTTAAAACTACCTTCAGAACTAAATGGGGAACTTATGCTTACCAAAAAATGCCTTTTGGACTTATCAATGCAGGAGCTACATTCCAAAGCGCAATGGATATAGCATTCAAAGGATTGATCAATAAAACAATAGTTGTCTATGTAGATGATATTACTGTATTTTCCAAGAAAAGTTTTAATCATTTACACGATTTAAAACAAATCTTTGAACGCTGCAGAAGGTATGGTATCTCACCCAATCCAAAAAATTCCTTCTTTGCTCTTAATCAAGGAAAGATCTTAGGCCTCATTGTTTCCAAAGATGGTATTTATATTGATCCAGATAGAATTAAAGAGATTTCCAATATTCCATTCCCACATAACAAAAAATCCATGCAGACATTTTTGGGTCAAATTAACTTTGTTAAAAGATTTGTTCCAGATTTTTCCCAAATTATTTTACCATTGTAAACAATGATTAAGAAAAATTCAGTGTTTAGATGGGGATCTGCAGAAAAAGAGGCATTTGATTCTATCAAACAATCAATAATTAATGCCCCTGCTTTAAGCACTCCCAATTTTTCAAATCATTTCATACTGTATACTCTTGCATCCACCTCGTCTTATGCAGCAGTGCTAACTCAGATTAATGATCAAAACTTGGAGGCACCAATTTCATTTTATAGTTCAAATCTTCAAGGTGATGAACTTAATTATTCAGAAGTTGAAAAGAAAGCCTTTGTTGTGTACAAAGCTGTCAAACACTATAGACCCTTCCTGTTAAAATCTCACACAAAAGTTATAGTTCCTTTTTCGGTAGTAAGACAATTACTAATTCAAAGGGAATTAGGAGAAAAAAAGGGCAAATTGGGTCACAACATTAAAAGAATATGACTTAGAAATCAAGCCAGCAAAGATTTTCAGAGGCCAAGGTTTTTGCAGGTTATTAGCAGGAGAATCCAATATTCAAGAATCATAAGGTGAAAAACACACTGAAGAAATCAATCAGATAAGTATCACAGATCCTGAATCACAATATACAGATTTGATTTTCTATTTAAAAAATGGATACGCACCTTCTAATCTTTCCTATAAAAAAAAACGTGCCATTAGATTAAAAGAGAAAAACTTCATAATTATAGATGATGTACTTTTTAGGTGGAATTATGATTCAATTTTATTAAGATGCCTAGAAAAACTTGAAGCGCAAAAAGTTTTGTAGGAGCAACATGACGGACTAGCAGGAGGACATTTTGGAGCTGATACAACAACCCACAAAATCATTCATGCTAGATATTATTGGCCCACCCTATTCAGAGATACTCACGAATATGTAAGGAAATGCCGAAGTTGTCAAATCTCCAGTGGAAGACAAAGAAAACTAGCTTTCCCTTTGCAACCAGTCAACATTAAACAACCGTTTGAACAATGGGGATTAGATATCATTGGGGAAATCACTCCACAGTCATCCAAACAACATAAGTATATCGTTATTGCTACTGATTACTTTACTAAGTGGGTTGAAGCAATTCCTCTAAAGACAACAAACTCTCAAGTAATTATAGAGTTTATAGATCAATTCATTATTACCAGATTTGGTGTCCCAAACTCTCTTGTTTTCGATAATGCATCTTATTTCTCTGGAAATTATATGTTTGAGTTCGCTATCAAAAGAGGGTTTAAATTGAAATATTCTGTGAATTACTATCCCCAAGGTAATGGTTTAGCAGAATCCACCAATAAAATCTCGTCAAAATCATTAAGCGAAATATTGAGCATAATCATAAAAACTGGCATAAATCTTTGATATTTGCACTATGGGCTGATAGAATAACGCAGAAGGCTTACATAGGTACTTCTCCATTTAATCTTGTATATGGAAGGAAGCAGTCCTACCAACCAATTTATTACTTCCATCTCTAGCCCTAGTGCAGTTTACTGAAGAAAGTCCCTCATCTTATATCCAACTAAGACATGATCAAATTTTAAAATTAGAAGAAGAAAGGGAAAAGGCCAGAATTATACATGCAAGACATCAGAAAATTATCAAGTCATCTTTTGATTCAAATTCATCCAGTTCAAAACAATTACAAGTTGGTGATCTAGTTTTGAAATGGGACAAAGCCCATGAGGATAAAGGAAAACACACTAAGTTCTAGAAAATGTGGTTCGGACCATTTCAAATCAATGAGAAGATAGGCCATTATACTTTCATATTGCAAGGTCTATCAGGTAAGAGAGATTCTCTTCCTGTTAATGGCCTTATCTTGAAAAAATTCTTCAATTGAGGAGGTAACCCCTTCTCCTTTTGTAAATATTCAATTTTCAGCAAAATTTGTGTTCATAGTTTTTAGGATTATTGGAAAATAAAGTTGTAAGATATCTTCCATTGGCCTTTTCTATATTGGAAAATTTTCTCAAAAGAAATAGTTTTGATATTTAGTTTTAAAATGGAAACCTTAAACAAAAGGAAAATTTCTAGGAAATTAGGTATATTTAGATTCTGAAACCCCATTTTATTTTTGTGAAACCTTCTGGAGATTTAGAAGTACTGTAAATCATTTTAATGTTTTCAATGGCCAAAAAAGGTTATCAATATAAAAACAGAAACTGATTCAATCTTAGCATCTTCAACTCTTACCCTGTCATCCTTGCTCTCTTAAGGAGAAAATTGTCCATCCCATTCATCAAAGTTTATGATTACTCAGAGTGTAATTCTAAAATATATTTGATATAAAAGATAAGGGGTCTTATTACAAGCCTGCTTACCATGATCATTGGGGAATAGTTCAACTCACATTACCAATATTGCATACCAAAATAGGGTAATGGCCTATAATTATAAGACAAGGGGTCTCATCATGAGCTAGCTTGTTCAGTTAAATTACAAGCAGTGAATGGCATTGTCAAACAGCTGGCCACCAAACCAGGACAATGGCTTTTTATCTTGCAAAATAAGAAAAAAGAAAAAGAGATACAAAACATGAAGGCATATTTTTGGATTCATTCTTTTAATTATACTCTAAAATGGATGGGATAATGGACGATTAAATGGTTAAAAGGTGTCCCTGGTGAGACTATAAAAGTTTGCTGGCAGCAGAGGCTCTACCTATGACAAATGAGTCATTATAAAGCTAAGTTGGAAAGGTTCTTTGTTTTATCCTTATCAACCAATTAAGGCTAATTTAAAACTTAGAATGTATTTAATTTTAACAAGAGAAGAAAATAGCAAAAATAGCTATTATTAGATTCAGAATTTATCTATACCTAGTTATATTATAATTCTCCTCTTAGATAAGATTTCTATATAAATAAATTTTAAGTATTTCAACATTTTTCAGAGATAACTGTTTCTCCCAGTGAATCGTCAATTTTTATGCTATACAACAACCCCCTATTTCATAAAGATTTTCTTTTTAACTATAATATGAAATGGGTCCCTTTTAAACATAGATGTGTGAATTAAATTGGTATCAACTCATCCTTCATCAAAAGGTCCAAAGGAAATGATATATTATAAACCTTTTGAACAAATATGAAGCGATCTTATGAAATAAATATATAATTCTTTATTATTGTGATAAAGCGATCACAAGATTGCATATCGCAACAACAAGGAATACATAATGCAAAGACCAATTGGTTTACCCCGATCCGAAAAGTGAATAACTATCGGTTATCAGGAAAGGCAAGCAAGTATAACAAAAGGCTCTCCCACTATTTCTCCGATGCGATATCGCTATCAGCAATCGGGGGATGTAGTGCACCTCATGTTAAGACACCTTTAAAACCTCCCGATGCGATAAGGTGTATCGTCATCGGGGATCGGGGATTTTGCAATGACATAAATATTACTACACAAGCATTTCTTTGATTGCGATCCGATAAAGCAAGGTGCGAGTTTCAAAAAAGATTGAAAAGGCTTGCATGCATTATTTTAGATTATTATTAAAACCCTTCCCGTTCCCGATAGCGATTTACTTGCGATTATCCGCCAAAAAACTCAAGCCATGCTTGAATGAATCATTCAGCATGTAAACAATATTATGGGTATTTAAAATGATTGACAAGTTAAAGTGGCCAATTAATGAAGCAGTCATGCCGAGATCTCCCCTAAGATTGTATCTACAGCAGTATTATTTTAATCTTTCATTATTCGTTAATTAATATAACTCTTTCATATTGGCTCGCACCACCTATTCTTTGTATTACGTTCATTTTATTCCTTGTGCAGAGCTCCGCCGAAACAACAAGTTCAAGCCAAATGGGAAAGAAATCCAAGAGATTTGTGGCAACATCAGCTCCTGCACTAACAGGGCAATGTACCACTGATCCAGGACCAAGCGAGAAGGGATTAATTTCAGACACTACGTGTCTTGGCCTCGGAAACACAAGCTGGAAAAGCATATATAATCTAATTGAAGCTGAAGAGCCTGAAATGGTATCGGTGCAAGCTACTACAGATTCAACTAGAAAATCATAGGCTTCCTTGAAGGACTTAGCTGACTCTTCCGTATACAGATGTAGTGTGATGGGCAGTAGAGGAAATCCCTATTTTGAATAGAACATTCTGCACAGTTGACAGAAGAGTCTTCAGCTCATTCCAACCTGATGATTTAAGAAAAATGTATCACTTGCTTGAACCACAAAAGAAATACAATAAAGCATTTCTTGAGAATTTCACAAGTGAGAATGAAACTAAATCAACCCCAATTCGAGAATGGAGATAGAACCCTGCAAGGCACAAACATGAATCTTCAAGTAAGTACTTTGTAGATTCATTATGTTCTCCTTCCTTTTACTCTGGGGCTGTTACACTGAAATTTGTCACCATGACTATCTGCAGTTAATATGGCTCCATCAATAGTCATATTAGCCTCCTTGTCAAGCCTTATACCCCTGCTCTCCATGTCAAACTTCAGAAAAGAGAGAAAGTCATTAAAAATCATGTTTATCTCTGGGTACGCAGGTTCTCTCTACCTTGCCTATGTGTACGCATCCCAAGCTCATTTTACCTGCATACTTGTACGCTCTATAAGCCAAGGGATGGGTGCGTACTCCTGTAAAGGTCAAAAGGCGTGAGTTTCATCTTAAAAAAGTTACTTGTGGTCACTTCTAGAGCTTTCTAGAAGAGTGTTTGACGTGTATTGGGCGCCTCCAGATGGTTCATGCATCCCTATGATAGAGGAACTTATCCCATCAAGAGAGGAGCTACCCCATCCAAAAGAGGGAGTACCCCATTGATGTTGGACCTAAATAACTTCCTCTAAAACACTATAAATACAGGCATTGGGCCAAAGGAGGAGAGGTTGAAAGCTGAACATTCCAAAGGGTAGATGCTGCTGGAATTAGGACTTCCTTGTAGAAGCTTGTGAGGAGAGATTACCATCCTCTCTTGTTTCATTTGGAAGTGGGTGAGCTTATCAAAGTAAAGGAAAACTCTTGCTGGACCTTGGGAGGAACTTGCACAACACCAAGGCTCAGGCTGTAATGGTTTCTTTTGTTTCCTATTAATACAAATAAGTCCATTCTTCTCAAAATTTTTTTATTAATGAGTTGTTTCATATACTCCTTGGTCTATATGTTGAATATGTTTTATTTTATGAGATATTCAGCTGCTATGTAATCGTTGGATTGTTAGTGAATGCAGGTTTCGAAGTGAAGGAGGAGCTCATCCAGATCAACGAGGCTGGACTACTACAACCAGCGTTGGACTATAGGTAGGATCTTAAACACTTGATTTCTTGTATGGTAAAAGCATGTTTAGAGAAGGATTGCTCTTAATTGTCTTGTTTGTCACTAGAAAGTCTTAGGCTTCTAGGGAGGTTGGTTTTGTCTGCAAGATTAACTCTTTCCGCATGACACACAGTCATGGAGATCAAACATGCAGTGCCTTTTTTGGGGCATCTAATGAGGAAAAGTATTTTTGGGTTTCTAGTGATGAGTACATATGCCCTGTACTTTTTCTAAGGATTTGGAGGAAAAATGGTTGGTTAAAAAGGCCAAAAACCCTCAAAAACTAACCTTTCTACCCTCTTTTTGGCTTGGGTGTTGCGTGCTGAGAAGTATTGGGGGAATTGATTTTTGACTAAGAAGATGACATCCAAATTCACAGATTGAAGTTGTTTTGGAAAATAGACAGGTATATATTTAAAACAAGCTATTGTGGGCCCAATTTGGACATCGAGAAGACCTCCAAAAGTGTAGCTTAAGTTGAAGGGGGCAACTGGCATTGGCGCCGCGCGCCTAGCACTGGTGTTGTGCGTTTGAAAAATTGTCCAGTTTTTCACTGTTTTGTCCCAATTTTCACTTTCACCTTGGTAAATAATTATTTTATCATGATCATTCAAATGTAATTATTATGCTTCTAGAGCTTACTAGGGTAGATTCAACATGTAAAACAAGTTCATGAGGTGTAATGTATTAGGGATGAGTCACTTTGACCACCCTATTTTCTTGTTAGCAGTTCAAATATTGTAGAAAACAACTCCTCTTCTCATGGATTTGACCCCTTGATCTTAGAATGAGTTGTTTGGGATCTATATGATGCTTTTCCTCAGTCATTGTATGGGTTGGACTTAGTTATATGCTTAGGCTTTGAGTATACATCATTTTGTATCAGTTTTTAGCAGGAGATTAATGAAAAGTTGCAGTTATTTCTTTGGGATCCATGTGGTATGATGTTCAGTTCAGTTTTCTCTATTGTGATCATATGTTAAAATGTTTTTTGTACTTCATCAATCATTTCATTGCTTTTAAGTGGCTGTTTTCAATTTGATAGGTAGAACTCATAATATTTATGCTCTATTTTGGGAAAATATTCACATTCTATGTCTTATTCAGTTTAGAAAGAATCCATGTTTCTTACATGCTATTTCTAGCTCCTCACCTATCTTGAATCACCTCACCCATCAAACCCTAGAGTGTTGAGCCTTGTGCCTACCTTGCCCCATCGAACGCCCTGCGATTTTGACCTAGTTTCCTTGCCCTAACTGTTTGGCTCTTCCTGATCCAGCAAAACCCCTTCAAAATCAAATCAAACCTTGTGCTACTATACCTAGCCTAATATCATTTTCTTGATCTAGTCATCTTGGCTGAGATCCTTATGGAGAGTGCCCTCTCCTAGCCTAGTAAGGCTAGATACTTGGCTAAGCGTGGTTTGTGGTTACCCTGGCATTGTCTTCCTTTAGCCTAAGGCTCATTCCAGGTGATAACATGAGCCTCCAAGCAGTTTGGAATATTACCTCAAGATTCTCAAATATTCTCCTCTATTGGGAATATGCAAATCCATTGCTCAAAAGGCGAATCTGACCTCGCCATTGCGTTCTCTACGGAAATCTAAGAAAAATGACTGTAAACTTGATTACATTCTGATCAAATGAAATTTTACCAAAAGGGAAAAATCTCCAAGTTCAAGGTTTTACTCCTACATGTGGGAAAGGCATGGTTCCCCCTATCAAAATTTCGTCACTCGTGGTTCCACCACACATTTTTGCAATCTGTCACTCAACTTCACATGCCCTTACTTCCTTGTCACAATGAAACATCTCACCTTTTAATGTTGGTTAGGTCACAGGATTTACAAAGCCATCACCTGTGGTGTATTGGTTTAGGTAGATGGATAGAGGTCGGGAGGTCGGGGTTTGAATCCCGCAGAGATTAGTTTCAATGCAAAGTGGTTGGAATGTAACTGTCATGGTTGTGGTTTAGAGTGTTTTTTTTTTATACGGTCGGATTTAATCATTGCGATGGATGGCACGTGGTTTCATGTTAACTTTGGGCACTGCGTTGTTCATCGGTGTGGGTGCCCGAGCGGCGGGCCGACCGTTCCATCCAGGAGTTTCAAATGCCACCTCCCACAAAGTATAAGTGGCAACCACTAGAGGGTGTGGGTCATGTCCATCGGAGATGGCCTGCCCTATTTACAACGTAATATATGTTGTGTATGGTGGTTGGGGCCAGTGGGGGTCATTGCTCGTCAACCTATATTTAATTAATTGTTTTTGTTTTAACACATGGATTGGGGGGGGTGGCAGGGGTCATGACATAAGAAAACATTATTTTATCGTGACATTGTTTCATACACCCATCCTTTTACATTGGAAACCTTAGAATTGGAACATATACAACTAAATATATGTATCATTGGGGTTTAAATATTTGAAGTGTTTCTTGAATATTTGAACAAACGAGATATGGTAGAGAAATCCACATGAAAATTTGGTTCTCTTTGCTTCAATTCAATAAACCATTTTCACCATAAATTTAAAACCTGCATGCTAGAAGTTTTAGTTCACAATGTCAAAATAGTTTTGACATTCTCCACTAACCCTTTATTGCTAATCCTTTCATAACACACTTTCGAAACTCTATCATGGTCTTGAAAACCGATTTTTCTTCTATAATGGCTTTGTATCTTTTGTGTGCTATCTATTTCCATGCATTCAAACACGCTCACATGAACAATATTTGGTTTGTTTCTCTTGCAATTTATCACTGGGTCATGTCATCCTCATTCCAAACATTTAAAAACTTCTACTTCTCTTTGGTTCATGTGTTTGTTGTAATGACTCCTCAAGCTCCTCTGTCTATAAAATCCATTCCAAAAAAACTTGTTTTCAGTGCCATAGCATTTGCATTTGGGTCGACATGTACATGTGCCTTTGGGGCTTCTAGTATCATCAATAACATTGTTCACGGGTGTAGAAGAAAGAGAAAAACAATGAGTATTTTCGCAAAACAACCTAGCCCATGCATGCCATTGTAGATGAGGTCTCTTTACATAATGCTATGTTGTGTCCTCATTCCATAAATGTTTGGTACATATCACTTCTCAATTTGAACAAATTCATAAACTTCAAACTTATGCGACCTCCAATAATGTAGGTCAAGTTTTCCTCTTTTAGTCTTATTCTTATCCTTTTGAGATTTAGCAGGTGATGGTGTTGCTATGAGATCAAGATCTGACTTAAAATTTTGGTTTCTGAGTTTCTCCAACAATTTAATAATGACCTTCTCACGACTTTATTGAAGAGCATTCTCCTACGCAAGTAGATTATTTTGGTTGTTCAATATAGCGATTTCCTACTTCCATGCTTCTTCTCTTTCTATATTGCTTCCAAGAACTTATTTTGTGAATTCTCGTTCCATCCAACCTTTTATCATGTTCCTAGGTTTTGTTTCCTTTTTTCTCCTTTCAAATGAAATGAGGCTCACCATGCAGAAATGAGGCTCACCATGCAAATAGGAGAGTATGAAATGGATTAGGTTATTCTAGATTTGGGATCATATGCGAATGTGTTGCCTAAGCATACATGGGAAAGAATTGGTAGACCTGCACTGCAGTTGTCTCTAATTCAATTGATAATGGAAAATCAACAAAAGATCATCCCTATGGGGAGATTGCATGGAGTGATAGTAGATATAGAAGGTGTGAGAGTGTTGGCCAACTTTGAAGTAATAAATATCATTGATGACAACAATCCATACCACGCACTCCTTGGAATTGATTAGGCTATTGATATGAATGGGGTCATCAATTTAAAGGAATGAACAATTTCATTTGAGAGGAAATCACTCCACATGGTACTACCATTGGACCTAGCAGAAGGACCATGCTATATTGAACCAGTCCATGATTATGAGGAAAACGATGACGATTTGGACCAAATCTATAAAATAACAGTGTGAGACCAATATTGGGTTAATCCAACTACTGATGGATGAATTGAATGGGATTGTGAAAGTTCCTATACATTAGATTCAAATGAGAAATTGGAACACTGGAACACTGGCAGAATAGGATGCATGAAGTATCTACACTGTGTTGTAATATGATGACTAAATCGTTGCACTATGTATCATCAGAGGTAAGAAGTTTGCCTTATTATGATGGCCTAACAGATGTAGATAAATTTTTGGATGCATTTGAAAGGGAAGTACCAGAAAAGCATCGCTTTCAAGCCTTGGATTTGATGTTGTGTGCTACGCACAAACGTTGGTGGGGTACACATAAAGATAGTTTTGATGAATGGCATGAGTATAGAAGAAAAAGGAGATTGCATTTTGGTCACCCAAACGTTTGGCTAACAAAGAAATATGATGGAAGAAATTATCTGCACGATCATTTAGAAAAATGGACTGAGCTCTATGGAACGGAGGCACAGCTAGTGTGGGTTCATATATTTTGTCACACTTTGAACATCATTCCTATGAATTGGAACTCGAAAACGGAGCTCTGCCATGACACGACGGAGTGGGATATTTTAAGAGAGGGATTTTTTATGAAATTCGGCTTTGAGGATGGGTTCGAATGCATTGATGAGGCACTACTAGAGGTTAAGGTAGCGACCTTCAGAACACCACAGGTTCCTTTTGAATTGATTGAACCAGATTGGAACACCCAGCTACGCCATGTGTTGGAGTGATATAATGTGACTACCGTGAAGTTGAGGGGCTACAGATAGAGAATCCATATATCACCGTGCCACTAAAAACTAGGCAAGTGAACGTTGGCACAAAGGTGGAGTTGAAATTTGCGAAGATTGGGGACTACTGGGATGGTGCCACAATAGATAAGGTTGTTGAGTTGCTGCGTGAGTATCATGATTTGTTCCATACAAAGTTTTCAAACCTAAATGGTATCATAGGAGACTTGGGCGTAATGAAGATTTCCTTGAAGCCAGACGTGAAGCCGATTAAGAAAATGCCATATCACCTTAATCCCAAGTATAAGGAAAAGGTCCATTTAGAATTGGATAAGATGTTGGAAGTAGGTATTATTGACCTAGTGGAGGTATCTAATTGGGAAAGCCCAATGGTAGTCAAGGAAAATAAGAAAAAGGGCGAGATAGGAATTTGTGTAGATCTCAGGAAGCTTAATGATGCTTGCATTCATGATCCTTTTCTAGCACCATTCACAGATGAAGTACTGGATAATGTTGGATGGCAGGAGGCCTATTCATTCACTGATGGGTTCTTTGGATACAATCATATTAAGGTCGCATGAGAAGACCAGAGCAAGATTACCTTCAAGATAGAGTGGGGGTGTTTCTAGGATACAATAATGCCTTTTGGACTTAAGAATGCATTGGTAATATTCTCCCACCTAGTCATCATGGCATTCAAAGCGTTCATTCAAAAAAATTTGGAGGTATATTTTGATGATTGGAAAGTGTTTGGACTGGTAAAGCACCATGTATCTAGTTTGCGCTTGATTTTGGATACATGCCGAAGGTATCAAATTGCGTTAAACCTGAAGAAATGTTTGTTCTACATCCCTTTCATAATTTTGTTGGGCCATGTGGTGTGCAGACAAGGATTAATGGTTGACCCTGCTAAGATCGCATTCATAGTTAAATTGGAGGCACCAAGAAGTGTCAAGAAACTGCACACAATGTTGGGCCATACTGGGCACTATCAGAAGTTCATTAATAGTTAGGCCCAGATTATCTCATCTATGGAGAAACTGCTGAAAAAGGATGCTACATTCTATTGGGATGAAGAATGTTAGTGAAGTTTGGATGTATTGAAGGAGAAAATGGTCACCGCACCAATCCTAGTCCTCTCGGATTGCAAGAAGGAATTTTGTGTGCATGTGAATGCTTCATTTATTACACTAGGAGTAGTGATGACATAGGCTGGTGAAGGAGAATTAGATCTTCCTATAGAATTTGCAAGCAAGAAGTTGTAGAAGGCTGAAAAGAATTACTCAACGACAGAGCATGAAGGGTTGGCTATGGTGTACGTGCTCTAGGATTTCAAACATTACCTACTACGTGAACATTTCAAGATGTACACGAACCATTCTACATTGAAATATCTAGTTAATAAGCCTGTGTTGCGGGGGGAATATGCTGATGGCTGCTATTGTTTCAGGAGTATGATTTTGAGGTAGTTGTGAAGATAACGTGATTGAATGCAGGGCTAGACCATCTGTTGCACATTGAAACAGGAGAGGAGCCTACCAATTTGGAAGAAGGGATTCCAGATGTGCAACTCTTCACAGTGCAGGTAGCAGATAATCACTTTGTGGGCATTATCCACTTCCTAACTATAGGAATGGCTTCAAAGGGATATACCAATTAGGAGAGGAAAGAATTGGTGGTACGCGTGGAAGATTTTTTTGTAATTGTTGGGCATTTGTATAAAATGGGATCAGATGAAATACTTCGAAATTATGTGCCTCATTTTGAATGGAATAGTATCTGCGCTAAAGCTCATGGAGGAGATGTGGGAGGACATTATGCAGGAAAAGAAACAACACATAAGATTTTACGCATTAGGTTGTGGTGGCTGACATTGCATAAGGATTATAAAGCATATTGTAGGGCATGTGATGCATGTTAGAGAACAGGGAGAGCATCGTAGAGGAATGAGCTACCTCTGAATCCATAGGTGTCATTGCAACCATTTGAGAAATGGGAAATTGATTTTGTATGACCAATTCAACCTCCAGGCAAGAAGATAGGTGCGCAGTATATCATCACCGCGACCAAATATTTGACCAGATGTACAGAGGCATAGCCTGTAAAGAACTATACAGGGGAAAAAATAGCGAAAGTTTTATTTGAATATGTGTTGACTAGGTTTTGGTTGCCTAAAGGTATTGATGAGCGATTGCAGTACGCATTTTCTTAATGAAACAATCAGCTTGCTAACAGAAGAGTTCCAAGGTTATCATTAGAAGAGTACACCATATCATCCTTAGGCCAATGGAAAAGTTGAATCTTTTAATAAGATATTGGAGAATGTGCTGACAAAGGTTTGCAACATGAAACAGAATGATTGGGACATGTGCATACCAATAGTGTTATAGGCATATAGAACTACTTGTAAGAAGCTTAGTGGTCAGCCACCTTTTAGGTTGGTCTATGGCATAGAAGTTGTGATGCCTATGGAGTACATTGTCTCTAGTCTACTCATAGTGGCCTTCACAGGAATGGCAGACTGTAGAGCCTTGGAAGAAAGGCTTGTGCAGCTAACAAAGCTCGAGGAAGATAGGTTTTTGGCTGGATTCCATCAGCAAGTTCAGAAGGAATGTGAAAAATCTTGGCATGATTAGCACACGAAACTATGACCTTCAATGTAAATGATTTGTATTTTTTATGTTATAGTATATTTTTAATTTTCCAAGAAATATTTAGATGTATTGGCTGGGACCATATGTTATCAAAGAGATTACAGATGGTGGATCAGTTTCTCTCTTGAAGTTGAATGGAGATCCATTTCTGAGAAGGGTAAATAGAAGCCGATTGAAGCCATACACTGTGGATCTGGCACAGTGACTACATGACTGTAGCACAATCTTAGTGCTCCAGGCAGTTGTAAGGAGGCACGAGACTATAAACTACACTACCTGGTTTATAGAGCTACGCGACAGGGATTTTGTGTGAAATAGGATGGTGTCATAGTCTTAGAAGAAGTGTGAAGGGGGTTGTGCTATAGGGGAGAGATCATGCAGCATAGCTCGAAAGTGACTGTTACAATCACTATTCATGATTTTGTAGTGAGGAGACAGTTAAGAGGAGCAGGGGGAGGAATTTAGGGCTATATTTAAGAGTGAAACCTTTGGAAATTTGGAGCTAATTTAGCGTTTATGGGCAGATTTTGGGGGGAATGATCGAATTTGAATTTGAATGCACCTATAAAATACGTGTGGCCATCCAGTGAATAACACTTTGTATTTCAAGAATTTTTGAGTTGAGCTGTCAACTGTTTATGAGTCCTTAGTTTTTCGTTGATTTAGCCACTGCTTCTGTCTTTCATAAGTTACCTGAGGATACCTAGCATTTTATTCTCAGCACAATGTCCAGACCAAGAGAGACTGCTAGTACTAGGGGAGTTGTCACCTTTGAGGGAGCTGCTCTAGAGGTAATGAGTATGGAGGTTTTAGCTAGAGTTCCTGCGACACCGAGGTTAACTATGCTATGAGGGAAGTCCCCAAACCCAAGAAGGACAAATAGAAGAATCCCATACTAGTGTGTGAGTCACCGAAGACACATGCTGCTATATAGGCCTAGAGGAAAGAAAAAGCAAGCACAGAAAGAGAAGGGGAAAGTGGTGGATTTGGAGGCTGAAAAGGGCGCGGAGGACATAGATACTGAGGGGGTCGATCCCATATCCAAGTTTCTATATTACATCCCTTTGTGCAAGGGAAAAGTGAAGATCCCTAAGGACCCAAATGCAGGACAATTCCTCCCCAATACAACCCTATTACCAGAGAACCTCACCTTTGAAGGTTTGCGCTTCGTGTGGATTCCCCATCTCAAGCTGGAAGACTGAGATTTGGTGGACCACGAATGGTTCCCCTACCTTGCTACAGATACTTATGTCAAGAGGGTATTTTACAAAGAATCTAGTGTCACTGCGTTGGATCCTATGGAGTGGATTCGTGGAGTGAACCAGTCGGGGTTGCTAAACCTATTGTGGGTGACCCACTACCATTGCTCCAACATCAATTTGATTGTTATTAAGAAGTTCCTGTGCCTAGTGCATGATGGATTCTTATGGTTTAGCATGCCGATCCCTATCACCGATATGTTCATCCATTGGAACATGCTATTTCTGCACTTAGGTTAAATCTGGCCAAGGAGTTTGGCGGAAAGACCAGCGAGTGCGACCTCTCAGAGAAAATGAAGGACAAGTTTAAGCTTGTGAAGAAGCTGCATGGGTACTCTATTACCTCAATCACTGACCCCGTGGTAAAGATTTCCACACAAATCATTGCTGGCAAGGTTATGATAAAATGTCACACGAATGAGGTTTTAGCGCCAATGATCTCTTTGGCTACACAGTGCATGGACGGTGTGCAGTTCAACTGGGCATGCTACCTTTGTAGTGAGTTCCTCGTGAACTGTGAAGAGGCGCAGGGTGAGAGAAAACAATTCCACTATTCATGGTTGTTGCTCTTGATTATGCTCTTCACTTGGGATCTATGAGAGGAAAACCAGTTTCCTCCATGGAGAAAGATTTTCCAGAGGCTGGAAAGTTTTCATCTCTCTAGACCATAAAAGATGTTGCACGGGTCATAGAGACTAAAATATTTTGGGTGCTGATGGAGGTGAGCATTCACATGGCCATCAACTAGAAGCCACGGTTGTCATCAACCATGTTTGAACAACTTTTAGGGTACGCAGAGTTCAAAGCTAATTTCCACCGCGTATACATCCAGGTACGAAGGGATCCATCATAAAATTGGTTTGACCTACCTTACCTCTCTACAGATGCCGTTGTTGACGAGGTCATCAAGTGTTGGCCAATAGATTGGCATTCTCCATCTGATAAGCTATAGGCACTAGAAATCCGCGAAGAATAAGAAGAACAAGGAAGAGGCCAAACAAAAGGTTCAATAGTTGGCTGAGAAGTAGACAAAAGAGTTCAAGGAAAAGGCCAGGGTGGAAGCGAAGTGCACTGCAAAGGAGCAAGCCGAACAGGAAGAACGTGACTCCAAGCATAGTGGTAAGTCTTCATCGCTGCAAACAAAGGCGAAGGGGCAGTTAGAGTAGGGTGGCGGTGATCTGTGCGAGTAGAGCACACCCTTTCAGGTCAAAAGGTATAGAGAACAAGGAAAGGAAGGGCTACAAAAGAAATAAAAAGAGACCAAGCCATCGTTGGATCCAATTACTCTGACAGATGGCGACCTAGACGAGATAGTCAACAAGGTGTGGAATACTACATTAGAACTATTTTAGCAGTTTGAGCAGCAACAACGACAAGCACTAAGCACCATTCAAAAGGATCTGCATGAGCTATAGATTCAAACAAATAGGATCTAGGTAGGAGTAGGGTAGATCAGGGCTTCATCAACAAGTTTGGCACTAAAGGCCACTCAAGCAGCAGAGATGGTTCGATCACTGGATCTCCAAGCAGTCATGTTGCTAGACGAATCCTTGAGCACAGAGGCAGTCGATAACAAAGCCATAGTAAGTTCTTTGAAGAACATCAGCCTCAACCCAGTCATGCTCCTGAATGAATATCTTCACACACTGTAGGCAAGTGTGACAATAGAGTTCTGGATACGAGAGTAGCACGCGCTCAATCTCATTAGTGAGTATCAGGTAAAAAATGAAAATATGTTCACTAAGAAATTGGAGGCGCTAGAGGCATAGAAGAAAATTCAAGTGCTAGCTGTAGTGGCAGAAGCCTGCAGAACAGTACCTGAATTGCATATACTAGAGGAAGTGTTGTAGGAGCCAAATATCAGAAAGTTGGCTACAGGCGTATGTGATGCCAGGACAGAAGTGGCCAGAGTTCAATTTGATTTGAACCTAAAGATAATAGAGTTTGAGCTGAAGTGGCTACTTTCGACTCCACCAAAGGTAAAGGAACAACGTGAAGCTGCTGTGAAGGATGGAATTGCGACAATGGTTGTCTCAATGGTAGACTGCACCCGCACTTTTTGAGTAGGCAATGGAGGTAGTCATGGCTCTCTAGGAAGACCCCACCCTAGAGGCCTTAAATAAAGAATAGTGTGAATTCCATCAATAGTATGATGAAGTAAGAGCAACAATGCACATTGTTTCTAGAGCTCAATGGCTTGCCAAGCTGCAGGAGGCAAAGCAACTGCTTACACAAGTGGAAGTAGCCCAGAAGAAAGAGGCTATCCTTAAGGCTATATTGGGGCCTTGGTTGGATGAGGCCTACATTGTTTCCACCAAAATTCAAGAAAAATTGGCGAACTTGTAGAGTACATAGTAGGAAATCAAGAACGACAGTGCAAGACCATGAACAGAGTAACTAGTTGAGTAGATCAAACAGGAGGCAATGAAGAGTGTGACTGAAGTAGCAGTGGCACAAATGGACTTGGGGGATATTTGTAGTAAGATCTTCATACTAGATAAGTGACTCGAGAGTGAATCATGATCTTTTTGTTGGGGGCCTATTGGGATGGGGTCCCCTAGGGTCAATTTGGGGCAAAAGCCCAAGCTTTGATGTACAAAATGTAAAGACTCCACAAATTTTGGTCATGGAGCATGTAGATAGTTAAAGTGTCATAAACAATTTTACCCTTCTTTTATGTAAATTGAGTCAGCTTTTGAATACCTATTGGACAATGGGATTGTATAAATAAGTGTGTCTTAGGATGTCTAAGGCGGGAGTAGAAAAAGCAAGGAAGTTTCATCTATGGCAGAAGTCTAAGGAGTTAGTGAAGAAGAGTAAGAATAAAGGCTCTATATTTGTGTGTGCAGAGGCCTAGAGTAGAGTCTGCAGTTGAGTGTGCAGACCCTTGCAGCTGAGTGTCCAGGGAAGTCTTCAATCTGTAAGAAGAACTGAGTATTAATAAAGAGATTATTCAAGAAATTCTTGTGTATT
The DNA here is from genome assembly GCA_000404065.3 of Pinus taeda. Classification (NCBI taxonomy): domain Eukaryota; kingdom Viridiplantae; phylum Streptophyta; class Pinopsida; order Pinales; family Pinaceae; genus Pinus; species Pinus taeda. The sequence continues at coordinate 16,073 of APFE031171881.1, read as the reverse complement.
GTCTACTTACTTTTGTTTTATATGAATGTGTTTATACTGTGATGAATGATGGGTTTATGAACTAATGATGTATTGATGCATGAATTTACATGATTTATAGTGTTACATTAATGCAATCAATGTTGACTATTTACATGAATATTATCTTGTTCTATGTTGAAGTTATCAAACACTTAAGTTGATTTGAGTAATTACTGGGTTAAGAGTAATCTTTGATGCGTGTGAGTAGTTGATTCGCCTATTTAGGGTCCACAAAAGATAGTTTTAAATGTTTGTGGAGGTATAGAAGCTGGTTAGACAGATTTCTACTGATAAACCTTAAAGGCTTATCAGTGTGTACGAAGGAAGATTTAGGGCAGAAAATGACATTACACTAATCTCTGGATGCAGAAACATGGTTTCATCATCCCCCCCATACTACTTCGGGTGATACTTCAGTCCGTGCTCTGCGGATTGATTCCAAAAGGGCCAGTAGTGTAGGTATTTTTTTGACACAACTAACTCTGAACCTGGGTTGGGACCCACTAAGCCAACAATAGGTGAGAGAGAGAGACGTTTCCCAATAGATGTACAAATTAATCTGATGAAGAGAGAGAGGAATGTGTGAGTGATGGATGTGCCAAATGAGGTGTGAGGTCTCTTTTATTTATACAATTCATTATGGGTTAAGAGACACATCCATTGGGATTCTTCAGCCTACATGATGATGAATCCAACCTAAACAATTTGAACATGTGTGGGCATAAATTCAAAATCACACTTATGTTTGTCCGAATGAGATGATATTTATGTGAATCGTGGACCTCTCGAAAGGAGGAATCTAATACAATCATCATCTCTATCAAATGAGATATACCAAGGTATAATTTAGCCCTAGTTCCCAATTTTAACAAAGTGTGAGTAGGTGAGTTTGACACTTATCAACTGACCATAAAGTGACTATTGAATGAATGATTCCAAGATCCATTGTAGGCTCCAAAATTCAATTTTAAGCAAAATTTTGGAGGGTGTTTGTCACAACGACAACACGTAGTGACACACTAGTATAACTCCAGCTTCTATTCCTTTTTGTAATCTTTGTTACAGTGCCTAGTTTTTCAAGAAGTATTCATTCATCATATAGATTACTCTGTATTCCCCACTCAACCTAGTTATAGATATAGTCCCCTTCATCTCTTTCTCGGTTGAAAATAATCATAAAGATAATTATATAACAATGTTTCAAATCAAGAGAAGGATAATATTATTTGTGAGCCTATGGTTTTAAAATTATATTTTTTTATCTTTGTTGTTTCTTTTCTTCCAATAGGCTTGAATAATACACCAATGAAGTCATTTCAGGAGGTCAAACATTTCTCTACTGCCAGCAAGCCTGGAAAACACCCTAGTGAAGTTTCTTTCTTCACCTCCTTGAGCAGGAAGATTTTCTCTTCTTTAACCCTATTGATGGTGTTGGACCCGCCAACATGTTAAGGGGATTACCCCAGTAAGAAGTCTCAACTAGACCTCAAACCATTTAGTGTAGGAGTCTTGGAAGTGGGTTGTACGATATCTCCTTAACCGCGGTTACGCACAAAGGCACGTAAGATGTCCTTATTGGCAGCAAGGGTGTGACATGCACAGCAAGACAAGGAAGGTGCATGAACTATTATAACACATGGAAAGTGGGGTGATTGTGCCCCTTGGAGAATTGTGAAAGAACGTATTTTGGAAGGGAACACACAATTGTAGATGCATCACAAATTCGAAGGCAGGTGAGCCAATGATCCAAAGTGATGGTTAAAACAACATCATGCCTAAGTAAGATTTACTTTTATATACAACAAAGTCCATACGTACATGCATAAGAAAGCAACTACATATATCATTAGAGTAACCCAGATACTTGAAACAAGAACAACATATGCATGAAACATGTTGGCTCTATTATATTAAAAGTGAAAGTTCCAATTGTATAGTACAACCATGACCAACCACTAGTCCTGATAACAGAATGTTACAATCACTATCGCTTGCTCCTCCAAAGAGATGTACTAGCTATGCACTATGGAGAATTCAAGGCTCATTACAATACAGTCCAATATTTCTCTAAGATACTCCTATTGGAAGCTTGGCTTCCCAAAAGCTTGTACAATGAGTTATGAGGTTCTATAAATAGAAAAGGGTGGGGTAACCCTTGACATTCCCCTTTGTGACTCTTCACCTACCCTCATGACTCTTCACCTACTACATGACTGCCACATTCAACTAAATATGCTTAATAAAGTCATGCAAGATATCACTAAGACTCGGACATTTGTGGTAAGACCAACTCTTTGACATCCTCGTGATGATCGATGGTGGTGAACTGATGTCGAGATTGGTCATCTGTGATGGTGTCCGGTGCTTAATGGTGACATCCTTTTGAAAGTGAACTCATGCCTCCATTGCATCCGGATACACTAATATAGCTCCATTATCAAACTCATCTAATAGCATGCACATCATCATATTCAGTGCAGAAGGGCCAGTAGAATAGTGATGCATAGTGTATGTGTTTATCTCCAAGTGTGTGTTGGTGACTAGGTGCATCAACTTGTTGACATACATGTTCAGCTTTAGTCGGACTTCATTGTTGTCTTCACCTCAGTCAGTGTACCAATGGGTGGGATCACATGTGTGCGCACAATGAAATCCTTGCTCTTGAACACCCTTGCATGCAATCAACAACACTACTCATCCTATCTAGTCCATGCCAGTTGTTGAATGGGTCTATAACCTGTATGGTTTGAGTTTCGTTAGTCTATGCATGTTGCGCCTCCTACTATAACTCCTCTCATCTGTATGGCTCCCATTCTTCCTTGAGTTGTCACTTCAACACTTGTAAGTCCTTATATGTTTATCTCTCTACCTTTGTGTGATCCTCCTGTCGCGCCATCACTTGATTGCCACAATATCCAAATTTTCTTTCATCACAAGTGGATCTGCTTTGAACTTGCAACTATGCTCTGCCTCTATGCTGTTAACAACCTTCCTTTTGCATTTTTCACATGTAGGTATGCTACATTATATTATTGTTGATTGCATTGGTCATTGTGATGTCGCTGGCATTTCATGTTGATATCTTTCTCTATGAACACCTTGATGTATTCATAGGTAGGCAAGCTCATAGACACTTTCTTGACTACATCCCCAGTTACACTCTCAATGGTAACCTTTGACTCTTCTCTCTTGGAGGCCATTTTACATATTCTGTTGAGAAGCATATGAAGACTTACGATGCCTGGAGACATAGAAACACTCATGACAAGAAATTTTTTAGTTGAAAACCAAAACAAACTAGAGGACTAAGATGCAACATACCTGTGTGACTCCCTGTGAAGATTGGGAAATTTTCACCGGGAGGTTAGGAGACTAACTGCCAAAACTACACAAGGCATAGTCTAGGATGTCATGAAGCTAATTGACTACTAGAACTACAGAATGTACAGTACAACCTAGCCTGCTGAGGACTGAAACTACACAATGCACAATTTCATCAACAATGACATGAAAATACAACAAACTGCATTACACATTTTCTGGGGTCAGCAAAGTACTGCCTCCCAATATTGCGCAATCCAAGCCTGGAGTTCAGTGCTAGGCTAGAATTGCACAATTTCTGGAGGGAAAGTAGAGCCTTCACATCCAAAGATGCACAATGCTAGTGGGGCAAGGCAAGGTTTGGGCCAAGGAACCCCAGACTCGTCGGAAGGCAACTATAAACACGAGAAGTTTGAATGCATGGTGAAACTGTGTGTAAACAAGAGTGAATATTCATGCATGCAAACAGTAAGTGCAAGATTCAAAAAATGGAAAACATGTATGTCTGTGAAGCAAGTTGCTGCAACGGTGACTGTCAGTGAAAAAAGAGTGTCATGCATGCGACAATACTGAGATGCAAATGAAAACTGAAATGGTGCTTCTACAATATAACACACATTAAAAAAACAACAAGTGCTCATTTAAATCAAGAAGACAACACTTACACAAAGCGAAACAAAAAAAAGAACAGAAACGCCGCACAAGACTTGATAAGCAGACTTACTCTGAAACAGCTAAGCTGAAAGTGTCGAAGACTCCTGGATGTGATGTGGGACATTAAAGCTACAATATTGATGTGAAGAATGAACTCTGTAGTGTCTAGTTTATAAGTTTTGATAAGATCAAGGTTATGACATGAATGCCACAAATCTAGGAAAAAGCAACACTTGGCAAGAGGTTTCTAAAATGATATTTGCATGTAACCTCCAGCTACTAAAAATATATCCCTAAAATCTAGGGATTCCTTTTGAATGCTGCCTTTTTCTATTTCATGAAAAGGATCCCATGCACGCAAATCAGTTTTGCTCAATCCCAAAGGGAATCGGTCAACCTCAAGGCACATGCATTAGTCTACGAGCTAGGGATGAAAATTTGTAGAGTTCCCTCGCTGAGGAGAGTTGGATGTTTGTCAGGAATTTCACAATTTTTGGGTTGAGCGGGTCATTGCCTCCTAGAATTGCATAATTTCAAGGCTAAGGCTCAGTGCCCGATCAGACTGCACAATTTTCTGAGGGAGGACTGCCTAACTATTTTGTGCAATTCTAGATCCTAGTAGGTTTCCTAGCTAATTTGCACAATTTCTAGAGGGAAGGTTGGTTCCCCTCTAGAATTGCACAATTTTCTTGGGGATTCTTTCAGCCATCAAATAGTATAAGTCTGGAATGCTAGTCTATGGGAGGGAGACAAACAAGCTAACATGCACATGCTGATAGGCCACTAAAACTCAGCGAAAGCTTGTGTGCTTGATAGTGCAAGACATGCTGATAAGGATGGTTGGTAGGGAGGCTCCAAAATGAAGCTAAGGAAAAATTTTGAAAGGTGGTTGTAGCCGCTACAACACTTGGCGACACATTGGTAGATCTACATCTCTCTACATGGACCGTGTTCATGAAAAGGAAGTCTAACATCTCTAGAAGTATTGTTCATTTCTCTGATCATCTCGACTTCCACACTTGCTTGATTGTAATATGTAACGTTCGTCATGCTCTTGATCGGTCTGTGCACATTCCAAGCCAATCCAACATAGTTGTTTCGAGTGGATGAGGGGTATATTGGTGCACAAGCCATATGATAGTCATAGTTTTAGTTTTCATCTCTATTGTTGCTCTGTTACAGCAGATCTGGACAGTACCCTGATGAAGTCACGCACGAACATAAGCATCAATCCACTACTAGCGACCATGGTTATTACCCCGATGGAGTTACTTGTATCACCTCTCTGCTTAGGAAGCCTTTCTCTTCTTTCGCCTTGTTCATTTTTATTTTTTTGGATTTTTTTCACATTTTGATTTTCATAACTATGCATAGCAATTTTTCATTTCACATGCAAAAGAGGGATCCTGACTTATTGACAGCATAAGAAATTGTTCCTTCACAGAAGTAGTTTGTATATACCTCTGACATTCTTTCTAAGGTTGCCCCCTCACCTTACTCTATTTGACTGAGTTGATAAGGGTGAACCCAAAAAAACTAACTAGAGTAGGTTACATGAGTTAGCGCACAAGCATTGTGTTTTAACCAAGGCTCACTTCTATCAGAACATATTTTCCATTGATTTATCATGGAATGAAGACAATAAGTTCTTCATACATAGGCAGGACAACGAATAACCAAGTATTGATAACTGCACAAGTCCTTTTGTACTTTACCCATCTTGTTTCAATATTCACACATGTTTTCATGCAAAACTAACCTATGACAATCAACAAGCAAATAACCAACAAAACCAAGAAAAAGCATAAGTAAATATGTAAGCAAAGCGAGTAAGAAAACAAGCGAGCAAACAAACAAACATGCAAAGTAAGAAGCAAACATGCATGCAAGCAAACAAACCAAAAGCAAATACTACTCCTACCACTAAGCTAACGGTGAATGGTTCTACTCACATAAAGTGATACTTCCAATGTATCCATTGGCGCATTGGTCGACCATGTTGGTAAAGGCAGGGTTCACAAAAAGTGTAGTTGCACAAACCAACAAGCATGAAAGATATAACAATGAAGACAAACATACTCTGGGTTTAAGTGCGTCCACAAAAAAATGAGTGAAAGTGCATGACATGTACTTTGTGGACTTGCCATGGTGTTTTGCTACACTATGCTTAGATGTTAAGCATACGCATTCTCTTGACTATGACATGAAAGTAGACATGAGAAAGGTAGACAACTTACATTCTGGAAGTGTGCTTTCTATTTAAGATTCCTCCAATGCAAGAGTGAAGGGGTCATATAGTTCGACTAGAGGAAGCGAAATTTGGGTGTTTGGTTGATCTTCAATGAAAAGAAGAGGGTGATGAGGAGTCTTGTGTGTTTCAACAATTTTATGATCGGATGTGAAAACAACCTCACGAAAATGAGGACCTGACATAACCATCAGCTTAGGTTGAAGTGCCTCGACAACTTGTGGGCTTTTAGCTTTGTTGATAGGTAGATCATCGGACACCAGTGGTTTAGATGGATTAACAGCAAGTGAATTGACATCATGATCAAATGAAGAAGTACAGAGATCACGACAAACATGATCAGAAAATTTAGCAAGCTCATCGACATCCTCATGATTTGATGAATCATGTAGAGGGGTAGATGAGAAGCAAGGATGTTCACCCTCTATGTTTTCAGAAATGACAGATGACATACTGGATAGATTTTTAGAGGAAGACATGTCATCTCTGTAATGTAATGACAGACTGACATCCAATGTGTCTTGTGAACGATCGGAGGTAGAACCAACTGGAAATGATTTTTCACATTGAAAATCAACAGTGGCAAAATCATAAGGAATGTCAGGATAGAGTGGTTGAGGCATGGATGGAAGAGAGTCATCCTTCACCGTGGGTTTTTGTTTAAATTCCCACAGACACTCATCATGAATGATGGCACATGTTTGATGCATAACACTAAATCCGTCCACAACTTGATCCTCATTCACAACAAGTGAGGAATCCGGAATGGAAGAACATGAGACAATACAATATGTAGGATCAACAGAATGCAGGGACAGAGGCTGAGGGAATGAATCTACATGGAAATCAGTAGGCTTGCAAGCCAAATATGTGCAGATATTAGGAGCAAGTGGGGCGGGAGGATGTGACAGTTCAACATATGTGTGTGCATGCTCTATCACATCACTCTGTGGTGGTGGAGTTGTTTGGTGAGGTGAAGGTGGATAGTCACTTGTGACAACAACTGTGGCTGCCTGTGATTGCGCAGCTCCATGAATGAATCGTGCTAAGCAGGATTCAAGTGAAATCAAGAATTACAGTTTTTCGGATATGTAAAGAAGATATTCAAATATTCCATCGATAAATTCCCAATCAATTTCATCTTGAAGAAATCAATATGAAAGAACATGTAAAACTATTCAAGAGATTCATCGGGTGCTTTCTGTATTTCCATAATTTTTATGTTGAGTGCTTCAGGGTCAAAATTATTGAAAGCACGGTCTATCTCTGCAACTAGATGAGAAAGAGAATGAATATATTTTTTGGGCAGCATGGCACACCAATGCATAGGGTGCCCTCAAAGTGTGTAGGAAAACAACACGTAGGTCATGTACTCTTCAAATATTCCATGTCTTTCACATGAGCCAAAAATGCTAACCAGGTGCCTAACCAAGGCTACGTAGCTTCCACAATCGTATGTTTTATGTGACAAGTTATCCTAGAGCTTATCCGATATTTTGAAGTCATTTCCATAACACATACACTCCGGAAGATGAACTTTGTAGATAGTCATGATAGATATGCAAAGATTCAAAATAGAATGTGAGGACTCAACTTGTCATCTAGCCCTCCTTGTAGTGCTAGAAATGTTGATGGTGTTGGACTAGCCAACATGGCAAGGGGATATCCCTGTTAAAAAGTCCCAACTAGACCTCAGATTGTTTGGTATAGGAGTCCCAACAGTGGGCCGTACAGTATTTTCTTGACCGCAGTTGTGTGTAGAGTTAAGTAGGATGTCCTTGTTGATAACAAGGTTATGACATGCGTAGCAAGACAAGGAAGGTTCATGAACGGGTCTAACACACCGAAATTGGGGTGAGTGTTCCCCTTGGAAACCTGTGAAAGCACACAACTTGGAAGGGAACACATGAGCGAAGATGCATCACAAACTAGAAGGAAGGTGAGCCAACGATCCAAAGTGATGGTTAAACCAATGACACACCTACGTAAGATTCATACATACATGTAAAAAAAAATTCCATACATACATGCGTGAGCAAACAACCACATATATCATTAGAGTAACCCAGATAGTTGAAACACAATAACAACATATGCATGAAACGTGCTAGCTCTGTTATATTAAAAGTGAAGGTTCCAATCATACAGTACAACCATGACCAACTGTTGGCTTATGGGGGCTTGACGTAGGTTCATAGTTATTTAGCCAAACAAATCCCTACAATACTAGCCATTTCGGCATCAACGTATGGGGCACAGACTCAAGTCTCACTCAAAGCAGTATGGGGGGATGTTAGAACAAATTTTCCGCACCCTTGAGATGTCTTTGATGTCAGGTTAGTCCAACTAGGCCTACCTTTGTGCAAGTCACTTTGCCCACTGTTCTAACCTTCAATACATTCGTGAAGTGTTACAACCATCTTTTTCGCATCCCTGACCAGGGGCTGAGATGCTTTCGTGTTGTTGTGGCAGAAAACTGCACTATTTCCCAACCTTGAATAAATATCTTATCTTATTGACAAATCTTAATTATCTTCGCATAAATAGATATTCCAACTTGCATTAACTTAATCAACACAATTATACACATTCACACATCATATAAGAACTAAAAGTGAAATTCATACCCAATGTAACAGATGCATAAAAGGGAAGTAAATACACAGAAATGATAGAAACTTCTCTTTATTATTGCTTCCCAATGACTACATACTTCAACTTGCCCTGTGCACTCAACTGCGGACTACTAGGACTCTACACACTCAGCTGCAGAGTCTATTCCTACTCTACGACCCAAAACTAGACTTTTCACTTCAGATCTGTCTTGCATACATCATTGATTCTTCGACTATAATTATCTTCCTTAACTACTTAGAGCCTCTCTCTATTTATACAATTCCATGGTCTGTAGACCATGGGTGGATCTTCTACAGCTGACATTTCATTATCGAAATTAAGGGCGGACAACCCTATGACTCTTTAACAAGCTACACACTCTGCGCCAACAAAATGTAGAGTCTTTACATTGGAGTTACAAAATTGACCAAAATCTAGGCTCTAAGCCCCAAAACTGCCCTTGGGGGATCCCATGCCCAACAACAACCACTAGTCCCGATAACAAAACATTATAGTCAGTGATGCCTGCTCCTCCAAAGAGATGTACTAGATATGAAATTTGGATAAGCCGAGGCTCATACAATACACTCCAAGATTTCTCTAAGATACTCTTATTGGAAGCTTTGCTACCCAAAAGCCTTTACAATGAGTTATGAGGTTCTATAAATAGAAAAGGGTGGGGTGATCCTTGACATTCCCCTTTGTGACTCTTCACCTACCCTCATGACTCTTCACCTACTACATGACTGTTACATTCAACTATCGACACTTGGAATTTCACTTTACAAGATGTTACATACAATTTGCACATGTAATCATGTGAGACAAAATAGGCTTGAGCAAGCCATGTAAGTTATCACTAAGACTCAGAAAATTGTGGGAAGACCAACTCTTCAACATCCTTGTGATTATCAATGGTGGTGAACTGATGCCGAGCTTGGTTTTTTGTGATGGTGTTCACATGCTCAATGGTGACATCCTACTGAAAGTGAACTCTTTCCTCTATTGCATCTGGGTACACTAATATAAATCCTCTGTCCAACTCCTCTAATAACATGTGCATCATCGTCTTGACTACAGCAATACCAACAACATACTAATGCATAGTGTCTATGTTGATCTCCAAGTGTGTGCTACTGACTATGTGCATCAACTTGTCAACATACATGTTCAACTCCAGTCAGACTTCGTTGTTGTCTTCGCCTTAGTGAGTGTGCCAATGGGTGGGATCTCATGTGTGTGCACAATGACATCCATGCTCTTGAACACCCTTAAATGTGATCGACAACATTGCTCACCTTGGCTTCTCCATGCTAGCCTTTGAATGGGTCTATAAACTGTATGGGCATAGTTTCATCAATTTGTGCATGTTCCACCTCCTGTTGTACTTATTCCTACTACAACGCCTTCTCTCATCTGTACAACTCTTGTTCTTCCTTGGGTTGTCACTTTAGCACCTATATCTCCTTCTTTCTTTCTCTCTCTACCTTCTTGTGATCCTCTTGTCAAGCCATCACCTCATAGCCTCAATCTCCAAAGCTTCTTTTATTATGAGTGGATCTAGTTTGTACTTGCAGCTATGCTCCATGTCTACACTCTCAACAATCTTCATCTTTCATTTACACTACGCAGGTCTGCTACCTTTTATTGTTGCTAATGGTATTTCCAGTTTTGTTGTCGCTACCATTTCTTCTTGATATATTTTTCTATGAACACCTTGATGTCTTCATAGGTAGGCAAGCTCATAGACATTTGCCTGACTGCATCCCCAGTTGTGCTCTTAACGATGTACTTTGACTCCGCTCTCTTGGAGGTCATTGTACATGTGCTTCTAAGAGGCAGATGAACACCTATTATGCATGGAGACATAGAAACACTCATGACAAGAAATACAGATGTTGAAAACCAAAACAAACTAGAGACCTGACATGCAACATCCCTGTGTGAATGTCTGTGAAGATTGTGAAATTTTCAAACGGAGGCTGGGAGACTAATTGCCAAAACTACACAAGGCATAGTTCGGGTTGTCTGGAAGCTGATTGACTGTTGGAACTGCACAATGCATAGTTCAACCTATCCTGTTGAGGACTGAAACTGCACAATTCACAATTTCATTCAGCGGTGACATGCAAAACCAGCAAACTGCATTGCATAGTTTATGGGGCCAACAAAGCACTACCTCTCAGAATTGTGCAATGCAATCCTGGGGGTTAGTTCTAGGCTATACTTGCACAATTTTTGTAGGGAAGGCAGAGCGTTCACTTCTATAAGTACACAATGCTAGCCAAGTAAGGCAAGGTCCAGTGCAAGGCAACCCAGACTGACCAACGAGTAACTAAAATCATGAGAAGATTGAATGCATGGTGAAACTAAATGTAAACAAGAGTGAATGATCATGCATGAAAATAGTAAGTGACATGCAAAACTAGTGAACTGCATTGCATAGTTTCTGGGGCCAGCAAAGCACTACCTCCCAGAATTGCACAATGCAATCCCAGGGGTTAGTTCTAGGCTAGACATACACAATTTTTGGAGGGAAGGCAAAGTGTTCACTTCTAGAAGTGAACAATGCTAGCCAGTTAAGGCAAGATCTGGTCAAAGGCAGCCAATGTCGGCCAACGGGAAACTAAAAACATGAGAAGTTTGAATGCATGGTGAAATTGAATATAAACAAGAGTGAATGGTCATGCATGAATGTGAAGCAGGTCGTCGCATGTCTGTGAAGCAGGTCGCTGCATCAGTGACCGTTGATGCAAAAATAGTGGCATGCATACGACAACAGTGAGATGCAAATGAAAAAAAAATGGTGCTTCTACAAGCTAACACAGATTAAAACGACAGCAAGTGCTCATTGAAATCAAGCAGACAACACTTACACAAATTGAAACACAAAAATTGACAGAAATGCAGCGAGGACATTAGAAGCAAACTTACCCTGAAACAGCTAAGTTGCAAGTGTCAAATACTCTTGGATGCAATATGGGATGTTAGATCTAAAATATCGATGTGAGTGTAAGTTTTAACCCCGTACAGAAATTACCTGCATACGAATTCTAAATCACAGGAAAAATAAAAATGCGAGAGCATAACACATAAAACACATATACACAGAGATTTCCCACTGGATCCCAAAACGACGACTACCAGCTTGATTTTTCATTATGTTCCTTTGAATGTTACAATACATATTTATACATGCCGAAGCATCCAATACCATGGACCGAAAACCATCGCGTCCAATACCATGGACCAAAAAACCATCGCATCCAATACCATGGACCGAAAACGATCGCGTCCAAAAAACGTGTGCGAAAATCATGCACAAAACCATAGGTGGGTCCACCCAACCTAACATAGGGTCCAAAATCAAAATTTTTCGGGGCGATGCCCCGGACCCCATAAAGTGGGGTTACGGGTACCCCTCAAACCCCCTGTTAACTATGTGGAAAGAATATAACACAACCCAACAATCTCCCACTTGTTGTTTTCTTTCCACAAGGGGCCATAGGAGAGCTTAGTCATTTTTCCAGCTCTGAAACGCCCATTGTTTCTCTACACCAAGAGAACTTCTCAGAGCTCACAGATTTTGTCAATGCATCTGCAGTATTCTTCAAAGTGTCCACCTTTACCAGCAACACCTTTTTTTTTCTATCATATCCCTCACAAAGTGATATTGAACATCAATGTGCTTTGTCTTTGATGATAAGCAGGGTTCTTTGCCAAGAAAATTGCACTTTGGCTGTCACAGTCTATCCTTATAGCTCCCTGTACTAACCCCATACTTGAACACAATCTCTGCAACCAAACTGCTTCCTTGCTTGCATGAGTGGCTGCCATGTATTCTGCCTCTGTAGTTGATAGTGCCACTACAGAATTGTTTCTTACTCATCCAACTGAATGCACCTCCAAATAGGTTAAACACATACCCACCTGTAGATCGTCTCTGATCCAGATCTCCAGCCCAGTCTGCATCAACAAAGCCACGCATATCCAACACTCTGTCTAATCCTGGTCTTGCTTGGTAGCACAAACCATAATCACTAGTGCCACGCAAATACCTGAAAACCCGCGTCACTGTTGTCCAGTGCTCCTTCCCTGGTTTTGACATAAACCTGCTCAATACTCCCACTGCATGTGCAATGTCTGGTCTAGTACAGACCATGGCATACATCAAGCTACCGACTGCACTTGCATATGTAACATGGGACATGTCCTCTTCCTCTTCTTGTGTGTTGGGACACTGTTCAGCAGATAACCTCAGACCTACAGGAATAGGAACCTTCACCGGTTTACTATCCTGCATGTTAAACCTCTGCAATATTGTCTCGACATACTTCCTCTGGTTTAACCAGAGCTTCCTCTTTTCCCGATCTCTTTTAATTTCCATGCCCAAAATATAGTTTGCAGCACCGAGATCTTTCATGTCAAATTTGGAGGACAATTGGGTCTTCAAATCCTCGATAATTTCTTTGTCATTTCCAACAAGAAACATATCATCCACATACAAGACCAAATAAATAACACGGTCACCAATTAATTTAAAATACACACAGTGATCTGCTTTGCTTCTGGTGAAGCCAAGTCCCCGTATAAAATGTATCAAATTTCTGATACCACATCCTTGGTGACTGTTTTAACCCATACAGAGACTTCTTTAACTTGCATACTAGTTCTTTCTTACCCTTCACCGCAAAGCCTTCAGGTTGCTTCATGTAGATTTCCTCTTCCAAATCCCCGTGAAGAAATGCTGTCTTCACATCCCATCTGTTCTACCTCAAAATCAAAAGCAGCAGCAACAGATAAAAGTAATCTAATAGAAGTTACCTTGGCAACAGGAGAAAAAATATCACCAAAATCAATTCCCGGCACCTGGAATAACCTTTTGCTACCAACCGAGCTTTGTATTTCTCCACCTTCCCTTATGCATTTGTCTTCTCCTTGAACACCCATTTGCTGCCAATGGGTTTCCTTCCAGCCGGCAACTCCACCAGATCCCAAGCCTCATTTTTGTGCAAAGATGCCATTTCATCAACCATGGCCTCTTTCCAGAGTTTTCCATCCTCTGAATCCACTGCTTCCTCCACAGTTCTGGGATCATCATCAGTAACAGACAAAGCAAAGTTTGAACAGAAAGCAGATGGACTATACCTTTCTGGCTGCCTTCTTTCTCGAACTGATCTTCTCACAGCCGGAGTTTGTGGCTCTTCATCTTCTGATTCCTCCTCTGCTACAGAGTCTGATTCTTCCTCCTTTAGTTCAAACTCTATCTTCACAGGTTCCTTTGGTTGGACTTCATGTTTAATAACATCTTTCACCTCTCTGAACACCACATCTCGACTATACACAACCTTCCGTGTGACTGAGTTCCAAAGTTTATAACCCTTTAAACCATCCTTATACCCAATAAGATGCACTTTTCAGATTTACTATCCAACTTGGTTCGGTTCTCCTTTGGAGCATGTACATATGCATCACATCCAAATACCCTTAGATGTGAAAGAGAGGGTTTCTTACCAGTCCATTACTTCTTGTGGAGTCTTATCCTCCAACGTTGATGAAGGTGACCTGTTGACCAAATAACATGCAGTATCCACCGCCTCTGCCCAGAATTCCTATCCTAACCCGGCACCACTGAGCATGCTTCTTGCCCTTCCATCAACGTCTTGTTCATTCTTTCTGCGACTCCATTTTGCTGAGGTGTATATGGAGTAGTCTTCTGCCGTGCTATACCACACTTCTTACAAAATTCTTCAAATTCCTTGCTGCAGAATTCTCCACCATTATCTGTCCTCAGTACCTTTATCTTCTCCTCTGTCTGATTTTCCACCAGAGCCTTA
>APFE031171879.1:2412-17439 GCA_000404065.3 Pinus taeda | reverse complement strand
TGGTCCAAGGTTGCATTGTGACAAAGATTGTCTTAATATGAGAACCAACCATGATCAACCATGGCCAACCATTTTCAAACATTGCATTGTGCCAAACATTGTCTCCATATGAAAATCAATCATGGTCAACCATAGTCCAACGTCGCATGGTGACAAAGATTGTGCCAATATGAAAATCAGTCATGATCAACCGTGTTTATTTTAGGGCTTATAATATTTATCCTTTGGGTTTAATATTATTCCCTTGGGCTTATTAATCCCTTGGGTTTATAATATTAATCCCTTGGCTTTAATATTATTCTTTTGGGTTTATAATACCTTGGGGTTTTAGAATTAATCCCTTGGGTTTATAATATCAATCCCTTAGATTTATTAATCTAAGGGTTCATATCCCTTAGGTTTATCAATCTCTTGGTATAATGTCACATTATGAGAACCGTGGTCAACCATGGTCCAACATCGCATTGTGAGAGAGATTGTCTCAATATGAATATCAACCATGGTGAACCATGTCCAACCATTTTCCAACGTCGCATTGTGCCAAAGGTTGTCTCAATATGAAAATTAATCACGGTCAACCATTGTCCAACATTGCATTGTGACAAAGATTGTGTCAATATGAAAATCAATTGTGGTCAACCATGTTTATTTTAGTGTTTATAATATTTATCTTAGGGTTTATATACCTTCGGTTTATAATATTTATCCCTTGTGTTTTTAGTATTAATCTGTTGGGTTTATTATTCTCTTGGGTTTTCAATATTAATCTTAGGGTTTATATATGTTGGGTTTATAGTATGAATCCCTTGGGTTTTTAGTATAAATCCCTTGGGTTTATTATTTCCTTGGGTTTATAATATCAAGCACTTGGATTTATCAATCTAAGGGTTCATATCCCTTAGGTTTATGAATCCCTTGGTCCAACGTCACATTGAGATAACCATGGGCAACCGTGGTCAAACGTCGCATTGTGAGAAAGATTGTCTCAATATGAAAATCAACCATGGCAAACCATTGGCCAATGTCACATTGTGCCAAAGGTTGTGTCAATATGAAAATCAACCATGGTCAACCATAGTCCAACTTCACATTGTGACAAAGATTGTGTCAATATGAAAATCAATTGTGGTCAACCATGGCCAACCATGTTTATTTTAGTGTTTATAATATTTATCTTAGGGTTTATATACCTTCGGTTTATAATATTTATCCCTTGGGTTTTTAGTATTAATCCCTTGAATTTAGAATATTTATCTTAGGGTTTAGAAGTTGGGTTTGTTATTTCCATGGGTTTATAATATCACTCTCTTGGGTTTATTAATCTAAGAGTTCATATTTGTAGGATATATTGTTATTCATACGGTTTTAATATTACTCTTTGTGTTAATTATATTTCATTATATTTTAATTAATTAAAAATTTATTAATATAAATTTATTGAAAAAACAAATATTTGTATTAATAATATTTATATTATAAAATATTAATTATAAATTAATTTATTATTATTATTTATTAATGTATTATTGAGTAAATTGATTAATTAATAATGAATGGATTATTTAATATTTATAATTAATTAATTTAATAAAAAAATTAAAAATTATTAATGAATTAGTTGATAAGATAGAAATAAAAATTATGGAATCAATTATTATTGATATTTATAATTAACGCTTGCATTAAATTTCATTTAATAATTGTTACTATTAATTAATAATGTATGAATAATAATATCAATTTAATAATAGTAGCAATATTTAATTAATATAATAATCATAATTATAGGTGTATACCAATCACATTTACTAATGTGGTTGTGGTATGTGATTTAAATATATTCTTCTGTGTTATATCAACCACAATTTACTAATGTTGGTTTGCTAGTATTAAGTAAGTCAAGTGGTGGTTTAGATAACCATTTATATATATTATATATAATTATTATATATTATATATTATATATATGATATTATCATATTATATATATATATTTTATATATATATATATTGTTAATTTTATATTATAATTAATTTGTAAATTGTTGTGAATATTTTATTAGACAGTGTATCATGATAACCTTGATAAAATAATAAATATTTATTATTTATCGCCTTAGATTCATCTTAATTCTGGATTTATCGAGTGTCACAAGGGATCAAATTTCTTTTCACTATAAAAGAGATTTGTATCTTAAGAGATTTAATCCCTCTTGACGCTTCGTAGATCTAGAGTTAAGATGGGACCTAGGTTGTAGTTTCTTTAATTATAATTATAATTATAATTTAATTTAATTTAATTTTTTATTTTGTTTTGTTTTATTTTTATTGAGTCAAAATGTATAACATGACATGACAACAACTCTACCATACTGAGCTAGAGAACGCCTCTAGTTGCAAAAATTCAAAATCCCCTTTATAAAGGTTAATTTATCCTTATATTTTTAGATTCAATAGATAAAATATTTTGAAAATAGAGAATAGTGAAATACATGTCACAAACTATAATGAACACAATATATGACATGGAAAACCCTTTCGAGAGAAAACCCAACTGGAAGGTGAGGTTGTTGTTTTTTTTTTTTTTTTGAATGGAAATGACTACAAGTACAAATGAGTGAGACCCATAGTCTATGGGTTGCTATAATATACAAACCCTCTCTTTTTTTCTCTCTTTATCCACTCTTAGTTTCTCTACTCATCTATGGAACAAAATGCACTTGAATAGAATGGAACCCCTTTTCTTCACAATAGCTCGGTTATAACACAACCTGATAGCATATTAGTGGTTAGGTTTGAATCCTTCAATTCCTAACTAGAGTTACAATATCGATTCTTCTAGAGTCTTCTTCATTATGATCCATGTGGCTAACCTGTTTTCCATAAATAATGGGGGATGATGTGGCATCCTCTCAAATTTGAGGCAATTCTTATTCCATTGGAAAGGTATATGTGTGTAGAATAGCTCTAGGGAGTATTACATTTAAGCGACAGAGTTTTACCCCCAAAAAATACCATTTGATACTTTAAGTTTTTTTTGGAAGATTTCAGTTCCTAATTAGCTAAATTAAAATCCACTGATAAAAATGGTCCTATGAGCTAATTCCTCCATTTTTTCTACTTTAAAAATAATAACAAAAATATAATAATCATATCCTAATCAATAATAATTTAATTAATATTTATATATATAATATATTTTTATATTAAAATATATATTTCACTAACAATATTTATACCAATAATATAATAATCCTATCTATCAATAATATTTTAATTATATGTTTTTTCACTTGTTAAAAAATATTATTAATATTATAAGATAGTATTTGACTAACAATATTTATGATTATTATTATTTTTTTATGTTAAACCAATATTAATTTTTTTTCTGTTGATTTTCTAATAATTTAATAAGTGTTTTTAATGTGAAGAATTGCATTATTGATATATATAATATATATTGCATCGTATTTTTTTTGTAATGATAATGTTTGATGGCGGAATCCATAACTTTTATATATAAATATTTAATTTTTCATTGCTATATTTGAAAACAAGCGAGAAGAGAGTTTTTTAACTTTTATGATTTTAAGGAATTGATAGTTTAAATTTAATGATATTGTTATAATATCTTGAATTTAAAATTTAATGATATTGTTATAAATATCTTGAATTTAAAACTTAATGATATTGTTATAAATATCTTGAATTTAAAACTTAATGTGATAATAGAAAGTGTTTTATTACACTATTTATTTAGTATTATAAAACTAATATGAATTTTTTCTATGTCCTCGGTGATTTACCAACAACCGAGTTTTGGAAAGAACTATGAGTTAATTTATGAGTGATAGTTTTTCGTGGGGGTTATGATTGGAATGTGGATTTTTGTTTGGTGATTATGGTGGCAACCCTTGGAGGTAGAGCTTGGTTATCTATTTGCCTCTGCATGGGCAGCATGTGGCATGTCTTTGTTTCATGTTACGACAACCAACTACTCAATTCTTTTCAAATTTATTGCAAGACGATGGGAGATCGAGGTATTGTGCATGTCAATGGTTTCGGTCACTTATTCTCATTTGTCTACTCATGAATGGATCGTCCCTCTCATGGTAGATTGGAGGCAGAAGGAATTAATCTGATGGTCAAAGAAGGTTCATTAATGAGTTCACTATAACACAGTGTCTTAGGATGGCTGAGAATTGGTGTACGCGGTACACTTTGTTGTCGTTATGGGAATTGTTGAGAGTGTGGTTCTTTCCTGGTATCAGATACATTACATCTACAGCTATTTATATAAGTTCCGCCAAGGTTTCAGGGTGGAGGCTCGAGGAGGTGGTCATGCTGTCGATAACCTTCAGGTGCAACACTTATGTTATGGTGAATGGTTAGTAGTTGATTGTGTTACAATCATGGAGATTTGTGTGCGTTGTTGTTTCCTTGTGCGTTTCTGGTAGGGTTGTGTCCTTTCATGTTTCAACACTCGTTATTATTGTGTTCAATAACCTTTGATGGTTGGGATATAAGTTCTTCTATGAAGTGTTTGTGGTTTCACGTAGGGTATCAATGTTCTTCATGTTATTCTTACATAATACAAGGCCCAAACCCTCTTTTGAATTCGTCATTGTCCTTCCCTCGGTGACACCACAATCCCTTGACCTTGTCGGGATTTCGTTTAATTTCCCAATGTTGGTTTGTGAAGTGTGGTATAGAGAATCCTTTCCATTTTGTTATGAAAATGTCTTAAGCCTCATTACCCCTTTGTTAATTTAAATGTCTATAGTCGTGACACAGTCTCGTCCTCTTGCCATAGGGGTTTATAAGCAGTTGAACCAATTTGTGGTTCTGGTAGGTAAGGGTTTTTTAGTAATTCGTGTTCAGCAACACATAATCCTCCAAAGTGTACTTGATGACTTGTTGGTTCGGGTAGCAGTGATGTCTCTCATTCCGGTCATCACCCATAAATTGTTAATTAGTGTTATCGTGGTGTCTTATTATCCTGGTGTTAATCGTAGTTGGATAGTTCAATTAGCCTGAACGGTCGTCTTGTGGTTGATTGCAGGTCTCAAGAACAAATGGATCCTCGTCAAATACTACCCATTAGCAAAGGTGGTGCTCCGGAAGTATCATCATCTAGACATCGTAGGATATTCGTGTGGGAGTCGGTTGCAAACTTCTTCAATTTCGCTCCCATGGAGGTTAGAAAGGAGATTTTACCTTTGGAAGTAAAGGAGTTTGGGGACCGCATGTATCATATTGATTTAGAAATTGGTACTAGTAGCCTCAAATGGGTTCCTGATCCAAGGAAGTTGAGGAAGAGAAGACTACATTTACTTCACTCAATAACAATGCACTGTCAAATGGAGACACTACTCAGTATGGTAATTCGCAACAAATAGGTTGACAACTACAAACTCTTTGTTGGTCAAGAAGAGTTAAATAAAATATTGAGGGACATCATGTATGATCTAGATGATATAGTGGTCAAATTATATCGAGTGGAGCATTCATGGTTTCAGACTCGGAGATAGACTCCAACGATCATCAGAACGAGGTTGCAGTCATCAACATTCCACCCCTTAACATGGTCAATGCAAACTCCTCTCCTCACTCCCCGCTTATCATCTTGGACAAGTAAGTCCACTACTGAATATGTTTCTACTTTTCTCTATTGGAAGTCAATGTTGTTTTGTTATATAGATACTATTGTCTGGTTATGGATGCTAATTGCGTAGATTTGTTAATTAGGTTACATTAGGTCAACCATTTTGTTTTTGAAAAAAAAATACAATCTAAAGGATTCTATTTATGCAGTGAATGGTTCCCACATATTGTATTCCTTTGGGTTGTCTAATCATGCTCAATTTGGTGAGTTTTTGTGTTGATCTTGAAAAATAGTTGTCATTCTACAAGAGGAATTTATGCGTGAAAATTTACCCATAAAATATTTTTTCATTCTACAAGAGAGATTTGTGCATGAAAATTTACCCATAAAATATTTTTTTGAATACTAATAAAAATCAGTTAACGAAATTTACAAAACAAAAATACATATTCTTTTATGTCAATATATTTTAAGATTGTGTAACACTATTTTATTTATTATTACTAATAAATAATTATTTTTATTTTATTAATTAATTATTATTATTTTTAAATTTTGAAATTAACCTTAAAATTCTTATAATTTATCTTTATCATCATTATTATTATAAAATTAATTAAATAATTCATTTCACTGTTGGATGTTAATAAAATTATTTTATTCAATATTTCTAATCTATATGATATAAATACCATATTTAAATATATAACATTCTACATATTTACTTTTTATTTAATCAAATAATTTATTTTCTCCTTTCGGGTTAATACAGTGATTTTATTCCATATTTTTTAATCTATATGATATGAATACCATATTTAAAGAAATAATATGCTACATATTAATCCAAAAGTAAATTTAATGAGTGAAAAAACCCTTGAGAGAAATTATATCCCATCCACACTACATGGTCAATTTAGTCATTGATAATAATGTGAATGTGGGACCCACATACATTATGATGATCAATATGAAGAGATTCTCACATATACTATCTATGTATAATGTGAATTAGTTGTCAACCTCTTTGTAAGGTTAAGGGGCCCATTTAAATGCTCTATGAGTTGTAGACCTTGTTACCAAAGTGTAGTGCAGGGTCCAAAGATATCTTAATATATTTCAAGGTACTAAAGTTTAAATCATATAAGACATTGGTCTTTCACATCCAACTAGACTAAATAAATGATTAATTCATATATATATATATATATATATATGTGTGGGAATGTTAAATGTTAAACAAACAAATTTTATAATATAATCTTCCGACATAGGGTGAGAGTCTAATTCATTAAGTTTGATACTTGCATATGCCACAAGTGGGATATAAGAAACTTACAATTTTTTACATTTACTATAATACAAATTTGATGGCCAGTGCTTTAATATTTGGAACACATCCCTTAATAAAATAATTAATAAATTAATAAAATCAATGTAATACAAGTATCCAGTTGAAAGGCTTTAGAATTTATTAATATGTTTTTTTATATAAATCGGTATGATTGATCTTAATGGACTATGAATCTCAACTATTACTAATATGATAAAAGTATCCTTTTTCTCAACACTTTATTCATGATGAATGGTATTAAAATTTAATGAGTGATATTAAATTTATTAAGTCTGAATATTTCTAAACTTACAATTTCCCTCTGACACATACATATATACACAAAAGGTTGTACTTAAAGCCAAAGTTAAATATATGCAACTTACACTCAAATAATTTTAAATAGAATATATATAATTCCAATGCCTCAACTGAGAGGAAAATATACAATATGACAACTGTGAAAAGGTTGTAAAATATACAATATGACAACTGTGAAAAGGTTGTATGATTGAAAAGGGAGGATTACAATTGAATAGTATAAACCACTCAAAAGGTCTGAAACTAAAATATAGTCACATTGAAATTGTGCATAACTTTATTCAACCTCTCAACATTCTTTCACTCTCACATCATAATTGTGTACATGAAAATCTAGTCCCCTTGACACTTTTCAAAATATTCTATGAACCACTCGCTAAAACTATTTTGTAAACCACTACTTTATAACTTAAACAATTTCATTGTGCTCAATAAGATATAGTTCATTTATATGCTTTGTCTTCCTTTACTTATTAATTTAAAAATATTTTGTTTATAATTATTTTAGAACTTATTTACAACTCCATCCATGTTTACTTATAATTGAGTCAAGAGTAAGTTGAGTTTGGTTTATGATTGAGATGAGCTTGGTGAAGTGCATTGATGGTATTTATAATTACATTGATGTTAGTTAAGTTAGAATTAAGAAGAATTAATTACATTGATGTTAGTTAAGCTAGCATTAAGAAGAATTTAGTAAAGTTAGGATCAATATAGTTTGATTTAGAAAAGCAATTTTTATTGACTCATGTGGTTTTGAAATAATATATTGATATGTGATTTGTGTTGATTGATGTGATTCTAAATAAAATAGTTTAGTTATATAAATTAAATGGTTGGTAAATGCTCATAGATATCAATTCATAGTAATGATGAAAACACTTTGTGTTAATTGATATAGCTTTAAAATAATGTATTAATATGTGATTTGTGTTGGCTAATGTGATTTTAAATAAATTAGTGGAACTATATAAATTAAAGGGTTGGGAGCCCATTGGGGGGCAACTCAATTGTCTATCGTCATGTTATGAAGTATTATGTAAATCCTAAGATTCAAAGTTCAAATTGCCTGTGGGTCAAGCCAACAAAAAAAATGTTAGTAAATATCCATAAGCATCAACCCATGATAAATATCAAAACACTTACTTCATGATACATCTCATATTGCTAAGACTAAAAAATCATAAAAGTTAACTCAATATGACTTTATTTTAAATTAGTATTATTACTATTATGACATGCATCAATATATGATAAGGATCAAAACAATGGCTTCATGATACATCTAGCATTGCTAAGATTAAAAAAAATTAGAAAAATTAACTAAATTATGACTTTATTTTAAATTATTATTATTATTATAATGACGACGTCATTTTTGGAATATTCTTCTAAAATTTTAATTTAATTATCAATAATTATTAGGTGGATGGTAAGGATTTAAACTTTAGGGACTATTTTAGAATATTCATAGTAGTATACACAATTCAAATATTAGATTTCTCTCCAAAGTAGTTATGTCATTTTTCTATTTTAATTAAATTGAATAATTAAAAAAAAAATCACAAAATTAAGATATAGTTTTTTGGGTATGTGGTATTGATAGGCCATGTTAATGGCTCATGATATTGTAACAAAGCCTATTTACATATTAAGAATGTCCGTGGTAGAGTCAAAGTAAGTGTCTTGATGCTTATTATGGTGCTTATCCACATATACCATAGATTTAATTTATATGGTTGTGCTAGTTATTAATTATAAAAAGAATTAATATATGAGTTAAACATATATACATCCTCCACTTCACCATGGGGATTCTTATATAGGCTTTGTTACAATACCATGGGTCAATACCACATGTCCAAAAAACCATAATTCATTAAAAGGGTAGAAAGAACATAACTATTTTTAAGGTAAATTTCAACCTTTGATTTGTGAGAGGTTAAATATCTACCATCGGTCGATAGGCATGTCTATTTTGGAATAGAGCTTCCACGATTTTAATTTAATTATCAATAATTATTAGGTGGATGGTAGGAATTTAACATCCATAGAATATTCTTAATAATATACACAAATCAAACGCTGAGATTTATTTCCAAAGTAGTTATGCATTTTTTGCCATATTAGTTAAATTTATTAACTAAAAACAAAATTCATATGAACAAGTGTCATATGAAATGAGTTATGGTTTTTTGAGCATGTTGTAATAATGAGCCATGGTATTGGTCCATGATATTGTAACAAAGCATATTTACAATTATGAATCTCCATGGTTAAGAATCTTGTTACATGTTTTTAAACGTTGAAAAGTGTGCAACAAGAAATGCTAAATTTAGAAAGTGCTAAAATAGCAAGCAGTTTGGCCAATGAGCTTTCTGGCCACCTTGGGTGAGAGGTGAAACTACTAAAAATAACATCTTCTAAAAATAGCATTTCTAGGTCCCTTCCTATTTATAGCAATCCCTGATCTATCTATAGGAAGTAAATTCGAATTTGGTCTTACCAGTAGTTTGGAATATTAATTAATTATTTCTCCATGATTTAATTAATTAAGGAAAAGAAAACTTGAAGTCTTTTTGAGAACATGCAATTATTTCTCCACTAATTAGGGAATGTGTCCTTGATTTGCTCCACTGATTGAAGAATTAAGTATGAGTTCTATATTGAGACGATTAGTTGACTTAGTCTAACGTAGTAAAGTTCAGTTAGATTAATTTAATAAGCTGTTAAATTAATGAGATATAGTTTGTTGATGCTTGCATGCATGTGATGACTATTATTTTCAAATCACTGTGTATTTACTCATGGATAACTGATGCATGTCAGTTATGTCAGAGACCCAGTTGAGATCAGAGAAGGGACAGTGTACTATCAGTTGGATGAATATTTTTCCTATAAAGGAAGCTCATACATGATGAGGATTTATCTCCTTCATGTTTGTGCAGTTATTTCAGAGGTCGGTGTTGTGTGAGGTTAGAATCACACATGTTGCAGTTGGAGGACCCAGGAAAACTATGCATAGAAATAGGAGGCTTGGAGGGCAGAGGAGAAGGTTTGTGAGAAGCCTTTGACTGTCTATGAGCAATAGAGGGATTGTACTGAGAGCTGGATAGCTTCCGAGCTAAGGCTTTGTGTAATCCGGACATATTTCCACTTGTATGATAATACATAGATGGGGTTTTAGGCTGGTGCTTTCCCCTGGTTATATCTTATGTGTTATGTGTGTTTGATTTCTCCATATCAATTATATGTGTTCTTATTGATGTTGCTCAGGTTTGATTAAGCTTTCGCTAAATTGGTTGTAGAAGTAGATCAAGTGTTTTGCTTTAGTAAATTGCATTACCAAGTGATCTACAGTGGGAATTTCTACATGGTATCAGAGCTCGCTGATTTGTAGAAAAATTCTACAAAATTCTACATGGTATCAAAGCTAGCTAATTTGTAGAAAAATTCTTCAAAATTCTACATTAAAATCCATATATATTTTTAACTTGTATATTAATTCATTTTTCTCATTAATTATTATTATTATTATTTTAAATAAAATTATATATATTTTTTGTTTTTTCCTTTGTTAATTAATTATTTATTTTAGCAACTTGATATGCATTATGAAGTAAGTGTTTTGATGCTTACTATGGATTGATGCCTATGAGCATTTACAAACCATTTAAGTTATATAGCTACACTAGTTGATAATTAAATTAAAATATTGGAAGCCCTATTAAAAAATAAATAGGATAATATATTGATATGTTATATAAACCAAAAACACATTAAAAACATTTAATATTTAGTTAAAATTTTTATTTCAAAATTATTTAAATAAAATATATTCAAATTTTGTAGTTAAAATTTTTTATGATGATGATTAATCTCCACTAAGATCAATGCGGTCTATCGAACCTTAGAAAAAAAACTAATTGTGATTCTTCAAAATATTATTTCTATGATAAGAAAAGGGAAATAAGCGCTCCAATATCATTATAGTTGGGTTGACTTAACAAGTCAACAAGACTGGAAGTATGGCAGATGTTGGGGAAACGAGATCAGATTTGAGTAAGAGTTGGGAAATCTAAGAGGAAGTGTTTTTAATCTTCCACCCTCTTAGTATTGCAAAGTTGGCAGATTATATCATCCAGGGTGTCTTGGGAGTATACCACCGCCCAGATTCACTTTGAAGCTATTGACACCTAATCATATGGATTGGGTGAACAATTGTAAATAGTGTAAATAAATAATAAGAGAAAATGAAGAGTCACCAGGAGATGAAACTAAACAGTCACTCCCCTAAGTATATATCTATGAACAGCCTAAATGAATAAACATAATCTCATTTTGAGGAGTTACCTCCTGGCCTGACATTGTATCAAAGCTAGCTCTATTTTTAAACATTCATGCCCTTGTAACTCCCTTATGTCTATTCTGCCTATTCTGCCTATTCTGCCCATGTTATGCATTTCTGCAACCTGACACATTTGCCTTCTACCAACACAAATTCCTTGACCTCTCATCAAAGAACCAAACCTCTCTTAGTTAACGCTTCAGCGAGATTCCTTTTTGAATATGGAGGTTTTGTTTCTGAGATGTTGGGAGAGAATAATGGAAACTTCCTCAACAATTTTCTTGTTGGTATGGAAGTCGAGTGTAATACAAGAGAAGTAGCTCTCTTTTATCTATCGAGAGGGTTGAGAGCGCGGGGAAGCACATCAATTGGTGGGAATGCAACCTCCATTGCAGCGTTTATCCCTATCAAAGTTGTATCATCAAGATCATAATGTTTGAAATTGATTTTCAGAAGATGCTCAGTTAGTTTTTCATACCAGGCTCGCGGTGCTTGTTTGAGGCCATACAAGGATTTCACAAGTTTGCATACTTTATGTTCATGTCCTTTCATAGCAAATCCTTGAGGTTGGGTGATGCAGGGTTACCCCCGCACATACCCAAAGTAAGCATAAACATGCATAAACACATCTGTCCTAGGAATTTAACTCTCAAAGGAGTCAAATCTTCTACCATAAATGGTTGAGGCCCCATTCATCAGTTCCTTTGTATCAGAACTCAATCACCCCGCTTAGACCTCCTATCGGGACTATTTACCTCCTCATATCCTTCATTTGAAAATTTGTTAAAGCCTTCCCCAAATCTCTCTTATCAGGACTGTTCAAACCCTTCGTAACCTTATTACAACCCTTTCAGCGCATATATATAACCTTTCCCTTTTATCATTGGTTATATATGTTTTATCGCATGAAATCTTCTATCGGCACATATTCCCATTATAAACTGTTTACAAAGGACATACCTTTCTGCCTTGATATGGCCTCTACACAGATCTCGAGGTTATATTTATCGCAATCGTTATCGACTCTTCCGCGGTTCATGCATACATATATGTCTCACTCCCCCTCCGAGTCCGATATGCGACTATCGGAATCGTTAACACCACTTTTTTTACATTCAATGACTCGGCCACAACTCTTTCACAAATACATGGAAATACATTGAAATCCTGCTCCAAACACATATAACGGATTTCAAATGTTATATATTCGCCACCATAACTCCATCGGGTCTGTACCATCCAACCATTCTACAGCGCTGCTCCGATCGTCGACTTATCGCTATCGGCGTATCAGCATTCCACCACATCACACTATCACACTGTCCCTTGACTGCTCCAATATGCGATTAGCGATTAGATCCGGACCATCGATCTGAATCTCGATCCAACGGTCCACACTTAATTGCATGATCGCGATCGCTATGATTCAAAGGCCCATTCCGATGTCTCCAAAAGGATTTTGTCAATGCGACTTAATCCTAGCTGTTGATCTTAAAGATCCAACGACTATTGTGCGTCGATACTTCACTTCACTGTTCTTTTGCTTCACTTCAATTTTACGCCATTTCTTCAAGTTTTTATGGTTTTCAGGTTTTTCAAAGGTTTCTCCTTACGCTCTTTTGCTGCTCAATTCATTCCCGCTTGAGCTTAACTTCACATGCTCTTTTGAACATTGTCTTCTTGGATCCTTTGAATGGATTCAATGATCCATTATGATTCTTCTGAATCGTTCCTCTCCTCTATGTATTTCTTCAGAACTTCGCCTTTTGCTTCCACTACTCAACTTCCTCTAAGCTAAACTCCTCTGCGAATTCTTGCCTCACAACTTCTCTAGAGCTTACTCTAATCCTTCACTAGATTCTAAGATCCCTTTATGATTCCTTTGAATCATTCTGCACCTCTGCATATCCTTCAGAATTCTGCCTGCAACCCTGTACAGAACCTACGAATTCACATGTAATGCATTCATAAATACTCGTTTCACACATTGACACAGTTAGGAATAAACCTCTATATATATGTATAAACAAATGATTCCAATCGAGACTTCTCTGTCTCTCACATGCCCGTTATTCAATATCAGTGGCCTCTCCTTGAACTCTACCCGTAGGCTTACATTTATGCCAGAAATTTATGTTGAACTAATCCTGGTTCGACTCCTAAATCCTTTGAACTAACTCCTAAATCCTCTGTCCACTTCTACTTCAATTAATTCCTAAAATTTCTGTCTCGTCCCTCGAATCATGAAACTGTTTTAAGAGTCCTGATTGACTTCTAACTCATATTTTCATTTATTTGAGACCATTTACAACTTCCTCTCACTATCTAATTAAATCACTTAAAGCCTAAATATTACATTAACTTGAGTCTTAGGAAACTACTTCTCTAAAGATACATGACCCCCTATGTCTACTTATTTACAATGATTTTCCTTGGGCTGAATGCTCCTGCATCACTGGGACATAAAAACATTATCTTTTAGATCTCCATTCAAGAAAGAAGTTTTTACATCCAATTGATGGACTTTCTAACTGTTCTGAGCTGCTAGGGCAAAAAGTGTCCGGATGGTAGCCCATTTTGCTGTGGGGGAAAAGTATCATCATAATCGACCCCTTCCTTATGTGCAAAACCTTTTGCCACAAGCCTAGCTTTGTGCTTGTCAAGTGAGCCATCAGCTTTATACTTGTTCTTGTAGACCCACTTGCAGCCAATTGGTTTGGTTCCTAATGGAGGATCAACTAGCTTCCAAGTGTCATTCTTTATCAAGGAATCATACTCCTTTTGCGTCGCTTCTTTCCATTCGTCATGAGAAAGGGCTTCTTTGAAGGAAGTTGGTTCAAAATCTGTAGACAAATTCAATTCACAATCATAAGAAACATCCATATCAACAGGCAAATCAAAGTCATCTACATCACATCCATTTTGTCGAGTTGAATTTCTAGTTCATGTCTTTCCAACCTCATCAGGATGAACACTTTCAAGTGTCTTTGTTAGCCACTTTGGGGGACCTTTCTGGGATGGTCCAGGCTGCTCAGTTGATTGAGTTGGGACTGAATCAAGATTGAGTCTCCCAATTCTTTCAATCACATCACTCAAAGTATCATCAGTGGTTGGAGTTTCATGTGGGGGAGAGAGTGCTTCAGAAGAAGATACCACAAGTTGATCCAGTATAGGAATCCCCCCTTCAAGATGTGGAATCTGATTATCAAATTCTTGAAATGATTTTGCATTTGCGAATCTATCCAAGCGATCAAGTTTCCGCTCAACAACATTTTCAGCTTCGAATGATTCAAGAAAGATTACATCTCTAGATACAACAAACTTTTTATTGACTTCATTATAGAGACGGTATGCTTTGGAGGTGTTTGAATACCCCAGGAAGATACACTTACGACTTCTTGCACCAAGTTTGTTTCT
>APFE031171865.1:114600-130939 GCA_000404065.3 Pinus taeda | reverse complement strand
TCACAATAATATTTGGACTATAAACTTAATCTTATTCTCTTGGAGCACTTCAGTTCGAGCTACGGATGTGGCACATGCAATTGCATGAAGGAAATACGTGGTTCTTATGGGTTAGATGAATATTTGCATGCATGACTTCAGTTAGAACTCAAGTGAGTTGAGTTTAGTGGACTGGAGGTGCAGTTGATGGAGTTGTGTTCAGTTTAGCTTTGTTAAACTGGTTGTATTTAGTCTAACTGGCGAATAGACTAGAGATGAGTTGGTTGAATTAGTTATTAATTAATTCACAAGTTATTAACTCATAATACAACTAATGAATACATCAGTTAACTCAGTTGCATGTCAGTGCATGTTCAGTTCAGCAGGGACAGGTGTTAGAGAATCAGATTGCTATCAGTTGTGACTATAGTTGTGCACCAGATCTTGCACAAATCAGGGGATTGAGTATGCCAATGAGTTTCCCACATTGTAGTTGGAAATACGTGATTTAGCAAGGAAAGACGTGGCTGCCTTTGGTATTATCCACCGGTTCTTTGTGCAGGTTATTGCGCAGAAGAGGCAGGCAAGCAGTGGAAGAGATTTGGAGATCAGATCTGAGTTGTATTGTGTGTAACAGAGGTGGAGAAACTTGTGAGAAGTATTATGCTGTGTAATGTTACATGACTCAATCATTTATATACAGATAGTTGGGGTTTTTAGCGAGATGCTTTCCCCGGGATACATACTGTGTTAATGTGTGAATGCTCTTGATGTTTTATTGTTATTGATGTTGCTATATTGATGATCAACGTAGAGGAGCTTATGTATTGTGTATGTTTTCTGCAATAGTACATGATCAGGATAATCTCTGTTGAATATGTGTTAAATTATTCAAAATTTCTACAAACTCGACATGACACTGTTGACATGTACTAGCTAACTGTGGTGTTCGTGTCGAGCTGTTGTGTTGTTAAGTGATGGTGTGCTCTTGGTGTAACATGTCTTCACCTCTGCATGGAAAAGTGTCTGGGGTCTTTGATGGTCTTGGTATTCGCTTGATGGTGCATGTGAATGTGTCCCTTTCACTTGCCTTCTCGATGTGCTTCATGTGTTCGTTCGACCGCAACAAAATCTTCTAAAATGCACCTTTTTTCCATCTCATTCGTCGTTGCACCATGTTTCATCGATGTACTTGTTCCTGCAATCACTCATGACGAGACAACATCAAATCCAAAAATATACTAGTATATCATGATACATTGTTTTCCATTTCGGT
Organism: Pinus taeda; assembly: GCA_000404065.3. Lineage (NCBI taxonomy): Eukaryota > Viridiplantae > Streptophyta > Pinopsida > Pinales > Pinaceae > Pinus > Pinus taeda. The sequence continues at coordinate 129,684 of APFE031171865.1, read as the reverse complement.
GTAGGTGACTGAGAGAGGGACAAGGCACTGAGAATATGGGAGCACAATACAGGCTGAGATGTGAGGCTCTGGAGCACTGTCAAGAAAAGTTGTGTAGATGTCACTAGGAGACAATTTTTTGCAATCCAAGACAACAGTGAAAACTGCGGGAAAAACCCCAGCTGGGAGGAAGAATTGTGCAGTTTCCTGGAGGGGGCCAATCTATGCAATTTTCCAAGGGAGCACTAAGCAGTTCATCTAGTTGTGATTTGCACAATTTCCCTGGGGAAGACAGTGCAGGTATCAAGAAGCACCGACAAAAAAAATCTATGTAGTTTTCTAGAGGAGCACAAGGTCGGGATGTGGGAGTTGCTGGTCAAAACTGCGCAATCCTGAGAGGCAGTCTATGCCCATACAGTTTTGTGTAGTTTTTGAGCTAGTTGCAGAGCAGGAAGGAAGGGAAAGACAAGAAAGCTCTGCACAATTCCTAAGCTGGTTGCAGAGCAGGAAAGAAGGGCTAGACATGACAACTCTACGTAATTTCGGAGATCGTTACAACCCTAGGTAACATCTCAAATTCTTTCTCCGGTTGACTAGCGGGAGGCTTGATGGGAGGTCTTGCGAGAAGTGCAGACTCGATCAGATTCTGGGACAACTTTTGCGCAATTCTGGGAGTCAGTCAGCTGGCTCATTTTTGAAATTTCACAGAGCAGGCTACCTAGAGGGTAGCCTCAAGCTCTGTGCAGTTTCGGGCTGTAGTGTAATGTCACTGAAATCGGGTCTGGTTGTCTTGTCGAAAGAGTTTTAGGAAAATTGACTATGTGTGAACATAAGTATACTCATCCATACATGAAAATATGATCACACGCTTAGCATGACTCGATGATAAGACACCTCAAACCAACAAGACAACATGTGCTCAGTGAGATTGACTCGAAGGTTGAGAGTGACAAGTGTGACAATGGAAATATGTCTTCGAACAACCGTGACGACACTTGCGCAACAGTGTTTACAACTTTGTGTGTGAGTGCGATCGATGTCGATAGAGTGAAAACAAATCATACACACAAAGACAAACTTTCAAAATTGCCAAAACAAACTCACAAGAATGACATAGTGATCAACATGCAAAAGAAGACCGTTGGTCAAACAAGCAAAAAGGAAACAAGACACATAGAGGAAGCAAATGAAATGATTTTGTGCTTGCAAACATGCATGTTATTGAAGGAAAAATGATCTGACAATGACAGAAGTCCTTCAAGCTTCACTAAGAGATGTATTTCAAATGATATTCCTTACTTACCATACTTACCCTTGAGATGATCATGCATCCGATGGAGTCTGCATGAGGTCCCGATCATAACCTAGTTTCTTGTTCCTTCTCCTCAACTCCTTGAGAGTGATCTAGCATGTCATATTTTCCTGTAATCACTGAGAGACATATTTGTGCAATTTTAGTGGACAGTGATTGTTGTCAGGATGATCTACACAGTTTTATAGAGCAAGTTTGGGCTACCTTCTCTACGTAGATTTATAGAACAAGGTTGTTGGCATGCTCTACGCAGTTTTCCAGAGAAAGGTTGGGATACTCTACTCAATTTTTGGGAGCAAGGATGTGAGGCAGTTAGGAAAACACTGTGCAGTTTTGAGATGCAAGACATTGCTGCGAGCGGGGGTCCTGGGAGGACATCTTTGCACAATTTCTAAGTGCAGTGCAGCCTGAGAAGCTGAGGGACAATACTGCACATTTTTTGATGACATGACACTACTGCGAGATGGGGTCATGGGAGGACACCTTTGCAAAGTATCTTAATGTAGGGTAGTCAGACTACTCTGCCCATTTCTAGAAAGCAGTGTTGGTTGTTTGAATACTTTGCACATTTCTGGAGAGTAGTGTTGGTTCCCTGACTTATATGCACATTTCTGGAGAGGAATTCTGGCTTGGAAACTGAGGGACAACACTACGCATTTTCTGAAGACAGTGGATTCTAGTTGGGGAAGGACACTAGAGGAAACCACTGCATAGTTTTGGATGCCAAGGTAGGTTGGGGTCTCTGCACATTACGCAGTTCCAACAGGCAAGGGAAAAATCTTGATGGTTGCAGAAGAAAAGTGTGTAGTTCCGGAAAGCTAGATGAGGCTAGGTTGCTCAAGAAACTAGGCTAAGTGTGAGATCAATGAGACTGATGCAAACAATGATAGAACTTAACTATGACCACAAAAAAACACTTAGTGATACAACATAGACCATCCCTTAAAATACATACTTTGCTTGATGCAGCAACCTTTGTGACAAGAGTGTGTGAAGTGAGTGTGAAACATGTCTATGTAATGAGAACAACCCATATGCACAAGATTTCCCCTTGAAGTAGAACAACATTCCCTTTACATGACAAATAATAATCCTGATGCCCAAAGATGACACATACTGCATAAAGATGAGAATGTGAAAAAATCTTAAGATCAAGGAGGGGGCTTGAGATCATCAACTTACCAACAAGTGACCAAGGAACGATCAATCATGGGATCCAAGATAGTATCTAAAATCTGCATGTGAGCCAAAATTTTGGAGGGTGGTTGTTGTTACATAGTAATTTGTCATTGCCTTTGCTCCCAGTCCTTCTACTGTGTCATGTGTCCAAGTAAAACATGCTCATATTGAACAAATGCTCTCTTATGCTGCCAATTGACCCACTTTTCCTAAGTTATCTGCCTCATCGCGACTATGGACTTAATATACACTCTAAACGATGCTCATAAAAAGTCCAGATGCACTGCCAGCGTGGAAGTACATATATTTCCCACGACGGTCCAATTTGATGCCCCGTCGCGAGGTTATTTAACATCTTTGGCGATGATCTGCCTGGCTACATTACTCACTAGTGATGTTAGTGCTAAGGATCTGTTATACACCAGCGATGAACCAGATTGGGCGAATTTGTTCCAACAGTCATCCTTCTGGATGACTCCAGACCTGGTTGTTGGCATAGTTTGTGTCGCCCTTCCTTCCCTGGTATGGCAGTTTCGTCAATTGTGCTACCTTCCTTGGGGATAAGCTCTCTCTTCCACCTTTGATGGAGACTCCTTCTCCTATTGAAGCACTCACCTTTGCTATGATTAGATAGTTGGTAAATTCTTGGATTGAGCAGTGCTGTTAGTGCTTTTGGTTTTGGTAGATAGATGGTGTGAGTGTGACAAGTGTGAGAGTGTTGATAGCTTGTGGAAGGTTGTGAAGTGCCCTTGATTTTATGTAAAACTTATGAGTGAGAGAGAGACTTTGCATGTTGGGAGATCCATCTTCAAAGGGTGAATGTTTGAAGAACATGCTGGCTGGATTCCGCTAAGAAGGCTTGTGACGTCAAGTCTTTGGTTGTAAGCTTGCTCTTATTTCATTATTAATATAATCAATGATGTTTTCCTATGTCTTGTATGTAATGTACTTGATAGCTCATGACTTCTTGACTTTGTGAGTAAATAGATCATTGTTGTTTTCCGGTTACGTGCTTTGTTGTATTTCCTTTGCATTGTTCCAGGTTGATCACTCATTGAGGAGAAGGAAGCGAAAGTTGAAGCAGCACAATGGAACTCCATCGACCACCAATTGAGGTAGGCCTCCAACTATGACCGTTTAAGGAAAGATATTGTTGATTTGTCCTTGTTTGTGACTATACCCACTCTAGGGCTAGAGGGGTTGCCTCTCTCCGCAGAGGGAACACTTTCCTGCATCACAAATTGGCGACTCCGCTGGGGAGTCTATCTTATGTTTTTCTCTTTGCTCTTGTTTTGATTTTGATTTGGGTCTCTCTTGAATTTTGGGGATTAATTATCAGTCTTTTGGGTCGCCTAGATTGATCTGGGAGGTCCCTCTATTGTCTGTTAGATTGGCTGATTTTTGTTTGGGAGTTTTTGGCTCATTTGCCATTGTTTTTGCATCATCGTGGAACATAGTCTAACAGTCGCGCTCAAGCTTTTGTAAAATCCTATGCGTCACTGAATAACATCACACAATTGAGATGACCTGTGAAATCAGTCCATCGCGAAAAAGCCGTGTACTTCCACGACGACGTCGCCTTGTTGCTACAGCTAGCTGCTCATTAGCGCTAGTTGATAGTGTTGTCCCCGCGACAATACTTGTAGAATTGATTTTCTCAATTCTGCCTCTTGAGTTTTCCAGTCCTCTTGATCCCTTACCTTTTTCTCTTGCTTAGTCATTTGTTTTTCACTGTTTATGGTCAAGGCGCTCCTTCTTTGGCTTTGTTGAATGAATCTTGCCCTTTTACCTGTGTGACCTAGTTCATTATTTCAAGTTTCTTGAATCAATTGTCTTGGTTGCTGGTTTGTTCAAGATTCATTTATAGCTTGTTTGTTGGTTTGATTGAGCCTTCCTCATTCTTTGTTTTTGGTTGATTTCTAGTGACAATTATTGAACCAATCTTTGGTGTTGATTTGATTTCTTTTCACTACCAAGCATAGATCACAATTGTTTGGATCGATTAGTTCACACTTGCTTGTTTGTATCTTTAAATTAAAAACAAAAAAGAAAATCAAAAGTTTGCATTCATTTAGCATACGAAAGTGAAAGTACATTTGCATTACGAATTTTCATGTTTGAGAAATTGAAAAGCGAATTTTAAATCTTTCATTAGTAGTATCGATGCATCGTGAGATTAGTGTATTGATGCATTGTGTTTCTTAGTGTTTTCATTCGCTTGTCTTGGTTTTCGTGGTTTGGGAATGATCTCTCTACCCTTCTGTAGGTAGGTTTCCATTGAAGTAAAAATATGTTTTACTCATTCTAGCTGCATCCTAGGTTTTGTTTTATACATACGGTAGGGCCTGCAAACTAAAACATAATTCAAGATCAACTTTAAAATGAACTGAATAAATCTAACAACACATTGGAACATAACGCTCATTACTTAGAGGTTTAGGCTAGGGACGTGCTCCGGCGTCGTTAAACCTAGTCACTATTGTTCTCACTCAAGGTTGGGTGATTCCTCCTTCTGTGACTCAATAGCGGTCTAGTACGGAATTGTGCTCCCATGTATTGTCGAGTATATGTTGGGAGACCCCACTAGGTTATCATCCTATATCCATAGGAATCCATGTCTGCTACCTTGCAAACCATAATTCACCGAACACAGCATTCGGGAAGATTGACTACCATACGGAAAGTCCTTGGTTTTCATATGACTGCCAAGGTGTATATGCAGTTTTACGGGTTGTTTGGTAAACCTTTTGCCTAGTTCTTCATAATAGTCACTTGCATTCCTTTTCGAACTCCTTAAAAGAAGAGGTCCATCTGAGCACTTGTCCTTTCAGGCTCATTAAACCTCGAAAGAGAGAGAATCATCTTTTGGTCCTTTTCTCAACTCTTTAAAGATGAAAATGTCAAGTTTTGTTCCTACGTCATAAAATTTACTGCCCACGAAATATTCCTGGTAATAGTTCAAGTTCTTGGTTGTGAGAAGAGTGTTTTTCAGGCTCGTTCTCGATGGCAACATTCCCCAGCCAAGGACTTCCCCCAGATGGAAATCCTGGTCCGTTTCCTCCATTTGGAAATGCCGGTGCTCCATATATGGCAACACTGTCTTTGCCTGGGTTAACCATCGGTTTGCCAGTTTGGTTATTTTCAACCTCGGTGGTCCTGAGTGTCATGACTCCTGTTCCACCGTCTATTTCATCCGCACCACGACATGTTGATTCCGAGGCTGAGCCTGCGCCTTCTTCCCCTGTTTCTTCCTCCTCTCCTCCTTCACCTGGTGAAAGTTTCACATCTAGTAACCAGGAGACTAAGAAGAAGAAGAAGAAGATTAAGAAGAAGAAGAAGTTCGATAAGCAAGAGGCCACCTGTGCAGCTACTACTCTGAGTACATCTCAGGTCAGAACACCTTCTGCTCCTCCACGAAAGGTTAAGTTTCCTTGTAAATTGTGTAAGGGCGACCATCTTCTTCGTGATTGTCCTGGTATTCCTAGGATCTTAGAAGCATGGTCTCACAATCCGGCTCGTCCCTCAACATCCTCTGAAGCTCATGGCGATGCTACCCTATCAACTAGAAATGGTAAGAAGAAAGGGAAGATTTTATTCCCCTGTAGGCTATGTGAAGGCAACTATCCCCTTCACCTTTGTCCGCTCATGGATAAAGCTTCCACCGTTTTGGAAAGTCTTACAGCTTCTTCACCCCAACTTCCCATTGGTTATTAGAGGCTCTCTTCATACCCTCTCCCTGTTGACCGAGAGATTGACTTAGATTCTTCTCTTTTCTGTTCTCCTCTTTCCGAACCTAGCTGTGCTAAGCTTGTTCCAGACCAACCATTGATCGGAGAGAGTGTCGACTTGGGTTCACCACCTGTTGATCACTCTGTTTCGGAAGAGCATCATGCTCATGTTCTTCTCATCTCGTCAGATTTTCATAAGTCTGAAAATGACCCTCCTATCTCCACTGGTCAAGAGGGTCCTTCTTCAGTTCCTATAGAGTGGGGGGGCAATCATACGATTCCCCCACCAAGTAGTTCGGTTGTTTCTTTCGACTGGTGTCATTTGACTGCATTCCGCCTTCCATTCCATGTGCCTTTCTAGATTACAGTACATGCATATGGTAAGGCAATACCTGGCACTATCTTGGATGAGGGTGCGTCGGTTAGTCTCATGCCTTTCACTACTTGGCAAGCTTTGGGCTCCCCACAGCTTGTGCCAGTCATGCAGAATTTGTTGGCATTTGACGGAGGAACCAGCCAACCCTTAGGGATCCTCCTGAAGTTTCTTGTTACTTTGGGAGGCAAAACCATCTATATAGACGTACTGGTTGTCGAAGGTGGTTTAGATTTTAGTCTTCTCCTTGGCTGTGACTATGTTTATGCCATGGGGGCCCTCGTCTCTTCACTTTTCTGTGTGGTTTGTTTTCCACATGACGGAAGAGTGGTGACCATAGATCAATTATCATTCTTTATTCCCCCGGTGCCTCCTGCGTAGCCGTCATCCCCTCTTGGTTCTTGCTCGCAAGAAGTACCTTCTTTGCTGTAGGTCAATTATGTGGCTACTCGTTTCGTCTCTACCTCTGCTGATGATTATGCAGATGGTCTCATACATCATGTACTGGGGGCATTGGAACCTGATCTATCATTACTGCCTCATGACATGTATTCCTCCCAGAGTGCGTCCCTTCCATCCTACGAAGACCTCTTGGGAGCCATGTTCTCATATGGCCCATGAATTAAGGAGTTTGGAGCATAGTTCCTTGTCTTGTTTCAAGCTCATTAAAAAATGAAACAATGGCTTTCACAAGGCTAGCACAGAGAAGATACAAGTTCAACCTGCTGCCATGCATAGCATTGCCAGGACTTATCCATGGCTCCAGTCTATATGGCACCATTGTGATGAAAACTAGGCCCCCGGAGATCGGGTTCAACCCAGCAGGTTATGCCAATCCCAGTGCAGACGTAGATATGAAAATACAAGTGCAAATATAGCAGCAACTAAGTTGTTCCAAGGTGTAGAGCCATAGAATCTAAAATGCCGTAGGGCTTATAGATCTAGGAGGAGCGAGCCGATCCTCCAGAGTCCCAGGTCCAGTCTCGAGGATAGTTTGTTCTTGTGTCAACCTCGTTAAAAAATGAAACAAGGGTTATGAGGATAGTTCTTTTACTGTGTCAACCTCATTAAAAAATGAAACACCTCCCTTTCCAAATCGAGTCTTTCCAAGATCTCGAAAGTGAACCTTCATTCCATCCACCTCATTGAATGCAATGAAGCTTGGGGGGCATGTACCTCGATTTGCGTCATTATGCCTGGGGGCATGTGAACTCATAACAAGCATAGCTTTTCATTTCAAGCTTGTGTAAACATGAAACCGAATCCAAGCAGAGTTCTCCATGGTTCAAGCTTGTGCAAAAATGAACCCATACCTGATTTACATCTCGTGATTGGCGTTTATCTGCTAAATTCTGCTAGATGAGCCTTGGTTGTTTCATTCCATTTCCACCATCTCTTTGGCTGATCATATGCTTTCACTTGGTTGTTTCTCCTTTCTTGAGGAACCACAACAATGAGTGGTTTTATTAGCCAGCCTCTTGACCATTACATGTTTTGAGCAGTTCCACCATTGCCGGAACTAGTTGCTACCCTTTATACTACTCGTTCCTCCAGGACGAGTCTCCTTTAAGCTCTTTTCTGACTCGTAAAATATGAAAAGATTGCTGAGTTTTCCCTTTTTGTCTCGTTAAATATAATTAAAAAGGAAATCCACTTTTAGCTCTTTTCCAAACGTATAAATGTGAAAAGATCGTCGGACCTTTGTCGTTTCAGGTTCAATACTGGTTAGGAAACGCCGTGTCTTCGATCACTTTTCTACTTTTTCGTGTCGAGGTCACTAATCACGAAAAGTACTCCTTGATCATAATGGTCAAGCGGTTCTTTCCAGTATTGTTTTATACTTTTTTGGGCTCGAGAGACACAAATTTACGAAAAAGGACCCCCCTGGAGTTTTCTTTTCCGTGTCTTTTTCAAATTCTCTAAACATGAAAAGACTCTGAGTTTTACCTATGTCAGACTCGTTAAACTCTGACGACATTGGAATCGTCACCATGACGAGACTCGAGCTTCTCCTCCCTAGGGCTCATTAAACTATTACTAGGTTGGATTCGACCGAAGGTCGAACTTATATTACAAGCATATGCTATCCCCTTCAAGCTTGTTTTCAAAAATAAATTGGGGTACTCGCCAGCAATGGTGGGGGAAAATTTTGAAATCATCATTGATTGTCTATGGCAGCTAGTCACTCTTGAACATCGACACTTTTGCTTCTTGTCGGGTTGGGATATCCATACATCATAATTTGGCCTTCCGCGGGTTTGGGTTGTCATTTAGCCTCATTCCATCTGATCCATGCTGTCTCCATTAAGCCTATGATCCCTTGGTACCTGAATGTTGCCACCCTCTGGAGTTGTGTCGTCGACATGTTCAAGAGTATAATCCTTCTGCAGTTTACACCCTCGTTTTTCCTCTGATACTCTGTTTCATCATCTACCGCTTGTTCCTTGTCTCATGTCGTTGATGGGGGAAACATTATGGCCCTCCTGCGATGGATTGTCTCCTGTCGACATCAGCTCATTATCTGGGAAATTGATCTAGATATTCGTTTCGGTACCTTGGAGCTTGCATGCCTCAATGGAAAGTTCTTCGCGCCTAATGGTCAACTTACATCATTGGTCGTCGATTGGGCGATTCCATGAGTGTTCGACTTCAGGTCATTCTTCACACTTCGTGGATTGTACTGGACAGTACCTTGAGAACCATTGGCATTATCGATGGTTTCTCTCGCGCTTGTTAATGGTTTGCATCATCGACTGATAATCAAGCGATTTTCTCTCATGCTCGACTTCAGCACCTTTATTCACATGTTAGAATTTTCACTATGATCGGTTGGGTTCAAGACCCCGAACTCAGATTACACATGTTCGGGCTGTGTGGATTGGTTCGTGATTACATGACTCATTGATGGATGGCTGTGACCATACCTGAGTCTTCATGGATGGCTGCAACCATACCTTTATTATTATCATGGTCTTATTAGCTGGATGGCTACGTCCATACCACAGACCTAGTTCGTATGTCTTCTGGATGGCTGTGTCCATGCCCAGATTACATGTATTTCACTATTAGAGATATCAGTTGTACTTGCGCCTGTAGGTTCTTCCAGATGGTGTTCCATCTCAGTCAGTTTTGTAAAGAATTTTACCCCTCCCAGTCTCTCGGGCTTCATACTTTAGGGGGCATCTGTTACACAGTAATTTTTCACTACCTTTTCTCCCAGTCCTTCTACTGTGTCATGTGTCCAAGTCAAACATGCTCATATTGAACAAATTCTCTCTTATGCTACCAATTGACCCACTTTTCCTAAGTTATCTGCCTCATCGCGACTATGGACTTAATATATGCGCTGAATGACACTCATAAAACGTCCAGATGCGCTACCAGCGTGGAAGTACATCTGTTTCCTGATACGGTTCGATTTCATGCCCCGTTGCGAGGCTATTTTATATCTTTGGCGATGATTTGACTGGCTACATTACTCACTAGCAATGTCAGCGCTAAGGCTTTGTTATACACTCGCGATGAATCAGATTGGGTGAATTTGTTCCAACAGTTGGCCTTCTAGATGACTCCAGACCTGGTTGTTGGCATAGTTCGTGTCACCCTTCCTTCCCTGGTATGGCAGTTCCGTCATTTACACTACCTTCCTTGGGGATAAGCTCTCTCTTCCACCTTTGATGGAGACTCCTTCTCCTATTTAAGCACTCACCTTTTCTATGATCAACTAGTTGGTAAATTCTTGGATTGAGCAGTGCTGTTAGTGCTTTTGGTTTTGGTAGATAGCTGGTGTGAGTGTGACAAGTGTGAGAGTGTTGATAGCTTGTGGAAGGTTGTGAAGTGCCCTTGATTTTATGTAAAACTTATGAGTGAGAGAGAGACTTTGTATGTTGGGAGATCCATCTTCAAAGGGTGAATGCTTGAAGAACATGTTGGCTAGATTCCTCTGAGAAGGCTTGTGATGTCAAGACTTTGGTTGTAAGCTTGCTCTTATTTCATTATTAATACAATCAATGATGTTTTCCTATGTCTTGTATGTAATGTACTTGATAGCTCATGACTTCTTGACTTTGTGAGTAAATAGATCATTTTTGTTTTCTAGTTACGTACTTTGTTGTACTTCCTTTGCACTGTTTCAGGTTGATCACTCATTAAGGAGAAGGAAGTGAAAGCTGGAGCAGTGTAATGGAACTCCATCAACCACCGATTGAGGTAGGCCTCCAACTATGACTATTTAAGGAAAGCTATTGTTGATATGTCCTTGTTTGTGACTAGACCCACTCTAGGTCTAGAGGGATTGCCTCTATCGACAGAGGGAACACTTTCCTGCATCACAGTTGTAGCAGCTACAACATTGGCGACAAATTGGTAGAACTCTATCTCTCTTTATGGACCTTTTTTCATGAAAATCGAGTCTAACCTTTTCGGAAGTATTGTTCGATTCTTTGATCGTCATGGCTTAAGCACTCACATTGGTAAAAGATATAGTCCCTACCATTCTCTTGATTGGTCATCACACATTCCAAGCCAAGTCAAATAAGTTGTTTCAATTAGGATGAAGGGTATATAGATGCACAAGTAATATAAATGTCAGTCTTAGTTTCATCTTTGGTGTTGCTCCACTACCAGCAGGCCTGGGTAGTAAGCCGATGGAGTCATGCAGGAACACAAGCATCACTCTGCTAACAGTGAGCCTGGTCAGTACCCTGGTGGAGTTACTTGCATCACCTCTCTGCGCAGGAAGCCTTTCTCTTCTTTCACCTTATTCATTTTTAATTTTTTTCATTTTTCAAAGAACTATGCATAGGCACTTATTTATTTCAGAGGTAGAAGAGGGATCCCTACATATTGAGAGAAAAATATGTTGTCCCTTCAGAGAAGTATTTATATATACCTCTAACAAAATTGCTAAGGTTTCCCCCCTCATCTTACTCTATTGGACTAAGCTGACAAGGGTTAACCCAAAAGAACCGATTAGAGTAGGTGGTACTAGCTAAAGTGCAAGCATTGTGTTTTCACCAAGACTCACTCTACACAAAACATATTTTCCATCAAGGTATCATCGACTGAAGACAACAATATATTCATAAAGGGAGAGGACACCAAATAACCAAATTTTGATAGTTGTACAAGTCCTCTTATATTTTCTCAGCTTGTCTCGAGAGCCAAACACAATTCCATGTGAGGCTAACCTACGGGTACAAACAAGCAAAGAAAACAAGAAAGCAAAGAGAGAAAGTAAAGCGAAAGAAAAACAAGCAAGCAAGAAAACTAAATCAAGTAAGCATGCAAGCACACCAAGTAATCAAGCAAACAAACATGCAAACCAGAAAGCAAAGCAAAGTGAGGAAACAAACACTACTCCTACTCCTACGCTAAACAGTGTATGGACCTGCTCACGTAAAGTGATATTTCCAATGCAACCATCCATGCATTGGATTTCCCATGTTGGTGAAGGCATGGTAAAATAAATAAATACATGTAAACCAACACACAAGAAAGATACAATAGTGAAGACCAACACACTCTGAGTTCAAAAGCGTCCACATAAAAGAAAAGAGTAAAAGCACAGGGTAAGAATTCTGCGGACACATCATGGTGATGGGACACACTACATGCAAATGATAAACATATAGACTCTTTGGACCGTGACAAATAAGAAAACATGAGAAAGAAAGACAACTTGTGTTTCACAAGCGTGCTTGTTGTGTATGATTCCTCCAATGCATGAGCAATGGGATCGTGTGTTTCAAATGGAGGAAGCGAAACAGGTGAACTAGATTGATTTACAATGCACATAGGAGAGTGATGAGGAGCCTTGGGTGTTTCAACATATTTCTGACCAGAAGTGGAACTAACCTTAGCGCAACAAGTTCCTGACATTACCATCAACGCAGGCTGAAGTGCCTTGACCAGTTGAGGGGTTTCCACTTCATCAGTAGGTATATTATCGACGACTTGTCACTTAATAAGATTAACAATGAGTGAATCAACGTCATTATCAAATGAAGAAGTACAAAGATCACGACAACCATGATTAGAAAATTCAGAATGTTCGTCGACATCCTCATGATCTGATGAATCATGCAAAAGGGTTGATGAGAAACAAGGATGTTCACCCTCTATGTTTTCACAAATGACAGATGAAATATTGAATGTATTTTCATATAAATATGTGTCCTCTCCGCAACGTAATGACAAACTGACATCCGGTGTGTCCTGTGAATTATCGGAAGTAGAAACATTTCGCGATATGTTTTCACAAGGAAAATCAGAAATAACAGAATCACAAGGGATTTCAGGATAGAGCAGATGAGGCGAGGATAGAAGGAGGTCATCCTTCACCATGGGTTCTTCTTTAAATTCCCATACACACTCATGATGAATGATAACGCAGGCTAAGTGCACAACACAAACCCCATCAACAACTTGATCCTCATGAACAACAAGTGTGGAGTTCGAAATGGGAGAACAGAACATAGCACAATCCAGAGGATTGATAGAATGCAGGGATGGAGGTTGAGGAAACAACTCCACGTGAAAAGCATCAGTCTCACAAGCCAAATATGTGTAGATATTAAGAGTAGGTGGGATGGGAGGATGTGACAATTCAACAGATAGATGTGCACCTTCTCCCGCCTCGTACTATGGGGCCAGAGTTATTTGATGAGAAGAGGATGGACAATCATTTATGACATCAAATGTGTCCGCCTTGGATTTAGCAGCTCTAACATCGAGGTATGCTGGGATGGATTTGAATGATTCTAACATTTGTGGATTTTCATATATGTGAAGAAGGTACTTAAATCTTCCATCAATAAATTCCCAATCAATTTCATCTTTAGGAAATCAAAATGCAAGATTACAAAAACATGTGTGAAATTTCTCAACAGATTCATCAGGTGCTTTCCCTAATTTTAGAATTTCTTTATGGAGTGCTTGACGGTCAAAGTTATGTAAAGCATGACATAAATCTAAAGCAAAATGACCAAATGAGTGAATATATTTCTTAGGCAATGTGACAAACCATTGCAATGGGTGCCCATGAAGCGTGAATGTGAACAACATGCAAATCACATAATCCTCATGGGATTCGAGGTTTTCACATAGATTGGAAAAAGCAATACTATGCCTCTCCCAAGTTGTTCTGCCTTCACCTTCATATGTGTTATGTGACAAGATATTCCAGAACTCCTTTGGGATTTCAAAATCATGTCCAAAAGATAAACATCTCGGAGGAAAAAGTGTAACATAAAACATGATTGTTGTGTGAAGATTCAAAACAGATTTTGAGGACTCAGCTTATCATGTGGCCTTCCTTCTAGTGCCAAAAATGTTGACGGTGCTAGACCTACCAACATTCAGGGGATCTACCTAGTATGAAGTCCCAACTATACCTCACACTATTTGGTGTAAGAGTCCCATCTGGTATGATGGCTAGGTTTCCATTATCGTAGAGATTTTCCTTAGCTCTTATTGTTCAACACATGAGAGTGTTATACTTGTAACTTCAAGAAAGCGAGTTGAGTGTGCCTAGTGAGTTCTTAATATAATTCTGTGTTCAGGTTATCATACTGTCAAAAGGGGGAAGAAAAGTGAGCCTCTTGATGAGAGGTAATAGTCCCAACCCAGGAAGAAACACACATGAACAACAATAAGGGTATGCCCAACATTTAGTGGAATAGTCCATAGCAGATGCGGAAGTTGTGAAAACCGAAGTTCAAGGGAAAAAACGTACACCATCCAACAGAGTAGTCCACACGGACTGGACAACAATGATAAACAATACAACACATCTTCAACAATATGAGTACTAAAATAACCGAAGTAGTTCAACTATCTTAGTACAGGTTAAGCAAACATGCATTACAAATGTTTAAAGAATAGTCTTACAAACAGATACAAAACATGCGTGAAAACGTGCTGGCCTAAGACATGCTTCTGAATTAAGCAAGATATCCAAGGCACATTTGTACACCATGCATCACTAGTCCCAGTAGTGTGACATTGGAGCCATTCCTCGCTCCTCAAAGAACATACTACAAACTTTGAAGGCTATGTGGGAGGAGCCAAGTTGAAAAGTCCTTTTCACATACAATGAGGGTATTGTAGGTTTTAACCCCATACAAAAATTACCTGCATACGAATTCTAAATCACAGGAAAAATAAAAATGCGACAGCATAACACATAAAACACATATACACAAAGATTTCCCACTGGATCTCAAAACCGAGACTACCAGCTTGATTTTTCATTATATTCCTTTCAATGTTACAATACATATTTATACATGCCGAAGCATCCAATACCATGGACCGAAAACAATCGCGTCCAAAACCATGGATCGAAGACCATAGGTAGGTTCGCCCAACCTAATATAGGGTCCAATTTTTTTTTTCTCGGGGCACTGCCCCGAACCCCATAGAGGGGGGCTACTCGCCCCCCTCAAACCCCCTGGTTCACTACATAGGTTAGTCGTGGAAAGAATATAACACAACCCAACAATCTCCCACTT
>APFE031171865.1:70091-101253 GCA_000404065.3 Pinus taeda | reverse complement strand
TGGTGGCATCTAGATCCTTTGGTATCTTGGTTTTCCCTTTTCGCGGAGGGACGTACTTGGCCAGTTTCGCTGCACAATGCACCAGTTGGATATCCTCTTCCATGTCCTCTGCTTCCTCTATCTCATTGACGAGAGCCTATAGGTCCTCCTCCTAGTCATCTGTCTCAATGGTGACAACCTTGCCCTTTTCTTCCATTGAGAGCTTATCAAACCACAAATTCCTTGGGGACATGCGGACTGGTCCCACTGCCTACTTATCTTTTTTCGGTCTTGGCATCTGAGGTAATTTTGGAATTTCTGGTGTGACCCTAGTATCTTCACGAACATCGTGTACTGTGGGGTTCTGCGTGGCCTCATCGACGGTTCCTTCTGCAAAGCCTAAACCTCTCCTAGTATTTACCATCTTGTTTGAATTGTTTGTGGTTGTTTGTGAACTTCGGGGCTCGAATATCGCTCGACGTGCAACACTCTGTGCTCTAATCAACTGCTCAAATCTTAAGTGAACAAGTGTTGTCTCATGGCTAGCCCTTAGAGTTTTATAGCACCTTTTAAATTCAAATTCGACCGTTCCCCCCAATTCTGGGCCATCAATGCTTTCTCGTCGGTAGATTGTCCCAAATCTTTCCCTTAATTCGCATCTTAAATGCCTGCTGCCAGCTCCCTTTTGCCTTAAATCAGACATCCCATCATGAACAATGACACCAAAGGTCACTTCCAAGCCTAGCCGTGTGGTAGCGCAGTCCCCTGTGTGCGGGCACAAACCTTGTGACATGTTGATTCTGCTCGCACCTCCATTATCACGCAGCTCCCAAACAGACTCTTTTATAGTCTCGCACTCTCTTTCAACTACCTGGAGCGCTGAGACTGTGCTCCCTATGACTATTCAGGTGGTTGCACTACCTGTGCAAGACTTCAACTCACCTTCCATTGTAGTCCGCGAAAACTCCTCAATTGCCTTCGCGACAGTTGGCGCCACATGTTCTACCATATGTAGTGCGCTCCCCTGGTTAATGCATTTGGTGAGGTGTAGTAGAGTCATAAATTCTTAGCGACAATCTTCTAATCCAGTGGTATGATCATCCACACCTTGTTTTGTTATCCTTAGTTTATTGACGAGACATGCTTACTTGATCTCATTTTCTAGCCTATTGAGCTCGGCGTCCATCAAAATGCTTTTCTTCCTCAATCGCACCCGGTCTTTTTTGAGTTCGCGAAGTCCAAGGTTCCCTCGCCGAATGGCTTCCTGAATATTTATGTGTTCAACCTCGCGTAGCTGTGTGATTTCTTTATCCTAGTCTTCGCGCAATGTCACAACGGAGGGATCTCTTATGGGTGGACTCCTCTTTGCATTCCATTCAAAAATTATGGTCTCTACTCTATTCCACACCTTTGGAATCATTTCCGCGGTCAGGGTTTTGCACATGGTCCTATAAGCCCATCGAACCGCTGGTATGCGTAGGTCCCAGTTAGTGTGTCTTGCCTGTTGAACCCTATTTAGTACTTTGCACACCCTATCGAATGCCTATCTGTGGATAATTGGTAGCATGTGTTGCCTTTCCTGCTATTGCGATTTGTTTCGATTCTCTATTCTAGGAGTGGTGTGCGCTTGTGCGAGCTGGACAACATATGTTTGTACCCATTGGGAAAGGTGGGCACGCAGGTTGTCCCACCCTACTGACTGGCTCTCATTCTGAGTTGGGTTTTTCCAAAGCGTAGGCACATCATCCTTCTACATTTGCGCCAGTCCTTAAAACTCCCTTGATGCGTACCCCACCATCGTGCGGGTGTTGCACATAGGGCCCACTTCAGAGCATCAAATTGTTGTTGTTCTGTTACTGTGCTTTCAAATTCACTCAGGAATTCATCCACCGCTGTCAACCCATCATATGTTGGCAGATCCCTTGCCTCTGTTGTAACATAGCACAATGATCTAACCATCATGTTGCAATTAAGCGTTGTTACTTTGTGCAACTGATTCTGCCCTCATTCTATCTCTTCGTCTGAATCCGAATTGTAGGAGCTTTCACGCTTCCACGAAATCCTTCCATCTACAGCGGGATTCACCCAATCCTCTTCTTATGTAGTTAGCTTGTAAATACAATCGAGATCGTCATCACTATCATCGCCATGCACTAGTTCGCGCTCCTTCGGCTAGACCTAGTGGTACTACTATGCGTAGTGACTTTTTTTCAAATATCATTTTGCGCTTCTTTAGATTTATGATTCCATTCATATTGGTGGCCTAGTCTATTCCTAGTAGCACGGGATAGGAATTACTGTCATCGACAATCTCTATCACTTCAAAATCCACCTGCGCGCTCGCACCTTCAATATCTATTGTTACCCCTTGAAATCTTCCCATGGGCAAGATCTTCTGTTGGTTTTCCATTCGTAACTGAATAGGAGGCCACTGTAGCATGGGTTTTCCCATGCATTCCCATGTTTGTTTTTGTAGTACACTCACATCTAGTCTAAGATCCAGGATTACCTTATTCATCTCATATTCGCTGATCTGCGCAGCCAACCTCATTTCCCTTCTTGTGCGTAATGCATGCTTTCCAAGTTTCTGGACCACGCATGGTTCTCTTGACCCCATACACCTAGTGATAAGTTCCTGTAGTCCTTTTCATGCCTTATTGTCACGTAGTAGTTTCATGCATGTCTCTAGAAAGGTAGTGAGCATTGAAGGATCCATCCCTGGTTCTAGTTGATCCTTACTACCTAAAGTGGAGGCCTCCGTGAAGCTCTTCTTAGCTTCCATGAATGTCTCCTTCGCGTGTTCTAAATCAAATTTGAGCTCCTTTGTAGGAGTTTTGTGAACCCACACACTTTCTTAATGTTTCCCTTTATCATCGTTAGTGATCACACCGCTCCTAAGCATCATGTTTACATTCGGTCTTCTTCGCGCGGTTTGAACCTCATCATCTACAAATTCTGAGTCGAAGGGCGCTGAAGTACCCCTTTTTGCGCAGTCTTGCTATCATTGTAGGGCAGTCTTCTGCCTCATGATCAAATTGAGTACAGTACAAACATGATGTCCTTGTCGGGTTTGTACAATTGTGGGCATAGTGCCCTGGCCCTCTGCAATTATAATAAATTAATTGTGCACGACCCCTTCCTGGTCTCATTCCACCTCGACGTCGATTGTGCCCCTGAAATCCAGCACGTGCCAGTCCTACATTCGGGTCAAGGGCTCATGTTTTGGTCTGTAACCTGTAGGTAGGAGTCCAATCCATCATTAATTCGTAGCTTCTGCAGGTGCGCTCATCATGGCCTATCGACCTGCAGAAGTTACAAAACAATTTCTGGGACGTTTATGTATACTTCTGCAATTGATGACAATTATCTGTAGTGCGTTTTCCTCCTATCTGATAGATCATGCACCATAATGCAGGCGTCGCGCTTTGTCCTACCTGTGCCTAAGGTCTTAATGACATCAACCCTGCTCTTGCCATGTAATTCACGAACACTGGACAGTGGTCCTTGTCATGCCCCTGTCCTTTGCATTTTATGCACCATACCTCCTCGCATGCCTCTGGCCAAGGTGTCCTGTCCTGTTTCAAACTCTGCATTTCCAGACATAGATTTTATAGTTGCACGTGGATTTGTTAGACTCCCAGACTAGGGTCTTGTATAGGGGTCTCATGCAATCTCATCGTCATCTCTAAAGCTTCGGCCTGGGTGGAAAGTTTTTTTATGATAGCACCGTCCTTAAGTGCGGTGTTAGTGATGCTACAAACCATGCGTAGTGCTGTCCATCCATGAACGTAAAGTGGCTTCGCGAATCATACCCTTCAGTCTTTGGTCCAGATCCCAGGGGGTCTCGCTTGGGAGAATCGCGATCTCCTTAAATTCGATGATTGATTGTGTTTCTGACTTTGGCCTCCTAAATTCCCTGTTCAGCACGGTTTGTATTTCTATGATTCTTGCACTTGGATGGTTGTTAGAATGCTTAATGTACCATGTTAATGCGCAATCATGCAACGTGCTCACCAACATAGCCTTCTTGATGTTGTCATCCACGACTCCTTGTGCTTCCCATACTGCCCTTACCACGAACCAGAATTGGTCTGGGTCTTCATTCCCTACTCATCTGAATATCGATAGTTTGGTGACTGAATTGTGGTGGTGGAAGAGGTGGGTTGGGTGGAAATGGAGGTGAGGAGGGTGAGACAGGTGGCGGCATGGGTGGAGGTGGTAAATGCAGAATGCGCTGCCTTATCAGATTGGCCGCGCTTCTCAAGAAACTTTCACGATCTCTTTCTCTCTTTCCCGCGAGGGGAAAATTAAGGGGATGTTTTCCAATTCCTCACTACTTCCACTTCTGTAGACCTTCCCACTTCGCGTAGTCCCAAACATTAATTTATTCGCATGACCCAGTTTTCACACAATAACATCTTAATCTAAGTGTTCAAAGATTTAATATACTTACCTCGCGGTCCCTTGAGGAAACATTGCTCTGCCTCACTATAGTTGACATCGTATCTACCGCGAACTCAGTGATAAATCCCCCTATAATTCGGTTGAGCCAATGGTCCACAACTCACACAATATTATCTCCTGACACTTCTAGTCTGCACACTAATTCTGGAGTCCACACGATTGGTTTGTTGAGCCTACACCTTCCTTGATTGTCTACTAGATTTGTGATCCACTCATACAGCTCAAAAGGAAAGGATGCAAAGAAAATTTCATGGATTTCCGTATACAAGTAGCGCTCCAACCACTGTTCCTTAGATACTCACGGATTTTTGTTTTCCTTCACTGCAAACTTGTGAATATTCTTGTCCAACCACTCTTCAATTTCTTTCTTTATTAGATTCTAGTGGCATGACATTAGACATCCCTTATGCAGATCCCGATCCCGGCAGCTGAACAATTTGTTGGCTTGTATGGGCCTGACCCAGGTTTAGAGGTGATTTAGCCAAGCAAATCCTGATACTATTGGCCCTTTTGGCAACAACCCATGGAGCATGGACTGAGGTCTAACCCGAAGTAGTATGGGAGGGTGCTAGAACTAGGTTTCTGCACCCTAGGGATGTCTGATGAGCTTCTGGCGGTCCGCGGTTTGACCCTGTGCGCATGTCGCTACACGCACCTATTAGTCCCTTGCAACCTATGATGATGCCTCTGCACAGGCTTACTCGCGGCGTGATCCGTATTATGTCCAAGTTCCTTACTATTTAACCTGTTATTACTCAATTACTTAACTTATTTATTTAAGACTAGTGATAATTAACAGTATATCCAGCAAGCATATAAGTGCATGTGATAAACAAAATAGTATAAATGTAAAGAATGCAATACAAAAATAGAAGCACCGAATTTGGAATCAACTTCTCTTTATTATTCTTCGTTCAAGGTTACAGACTCGACACTGCCCTGCGCACTCAGCTGCAGGGGTCTGTGCACTTAGCTGCGGACTCTACCAGGCCTCTGTGCACTCAGCTATAGAGCCTCTTCCTACTACCATGACCCAATACACTTAGTCTTTTACTCTATGCTCTATCTTCGCTACTCAGCTACCTCACTGCTTTTACAACTTAGAGCCTCACTCTATTTATACAATCCCATGGTCCACAGACCATGGGTAGGCCGACATGACATTACATTACTTTACAATACTTAGGGCGAACAACCCTATGTCTCATCCTATACTTCGTGCTCTGCGCCTACAATTCACAAGAGTCTTACAATACATTTGACCAAAACTTGGGCTTTGAGCCCCAAAACATGCTATGGGGGGATTCCATGCCCAACAATGCTCCCGAATTTGTTTTTGGTTCACACGTCACTAGTTCAAATGATGATGTACCCCCATATTATGTAATTTTGAATATACATGATATGATCCTTCACAATGCCATGTTAGACTCTAGATCTTCACATAACCTCATGCCTAAGTCAGTCATGGACCATCTAGGACTCCAAATTACCAGACCCTACAAAATTTTTTTCTCTTTTGATTCTAGAAAGGTAAAATGATTAGGGCTTACAAAGGATTTAGTTGTCACATTAGCTTAGCTTCCAGCTAAGAGTGTATTGATGGATATAGTAGTAGCAGACATTCCTTCTAGATTTGGCATGTTGTTATCCCGATCTTGGGCAACAAGATTGGGAGGAAATTTACAAATGGACATGACCTATGCTTCTATCCCATTATTTGGTGAAATGAAAAGATTGTACCAAGAGGTACAAATAGCCTATATGGTGACACATAACTAGGATCACATATTTTATTCAATGATTAATGTTTTTAGGGGGAAACATCAACAGAAAATGAAACTAATATTCAGCAAGAATAGGTTAAAAAATTTTCAGATGAAGTCTAGAAATTACATTTTGATGGCTCCACATGTGAGAAGGGTTTTGTAGTAGGAGTATGGATTGTTCCACCATATTGTACAAGCAAATTACATTCATTTAAACTGAATTTTGATTGTACAAATAACGTGGTAGAATATGAAGCTCTAATCATTGGGATAAATCTATTAAGAGAGAAAAAGGTGAAAAAAATTCACATTTTTGGAGACTCTGAGCTGATTGTGAACCAAGTCAAAGGTACCATCAAAATAAGCATCTGAGAATGAGAGCCTACAGGAATGAGGCATGGGATTTATTTTCTAACTTTTTTTGAGCATGAGATCTCACTTGTATCATGAGAGGAAAATGGAATTGCAAACTCTTTAGTAACAGTTGCTAATGCATTCAGAATTCTAATTTATCCAAATGAAAAGTATGAGATTAGTGTTAGACATTGGCCTTCAATTCCGGATAATAAAAATCATTGGAAAGTGTTTGAATACAATATATAAATCAAAATATTTCTTGAAGGAATAGATGAATTTCTCAGCACTCCAATAAAAAATCATGAAGATGAAACTATAGATAAGAATTCTAAGACAATAGTCTTTTTGAACATTGTGGCTGGACAGGAAATTATTTAGTTAAGTAACAATCTAATTCCTAGGGGCTTGGTTCCTTTAGAAATATTTTTCGATTCTAATGATGCGGCAATTAAGCCAAGAATTTTGCCAAGCGATGGTGAGAGTTAGGATTACAATTTGGGGATTGAAAATGACCCACATGTAGTCAAAGTTTCTAACGCTTAGAAAAGGAGCAAAAACAAAAATATGCATAATTATTGAAAGAGTTTGCAATTTATTTTCTTGAAGGTATGAATATTTGAAGATTTATGATCATTCCATCATCCAACATATTATACCACTTAAGGAAGATGAGAAACCGTTTAAAGAAAATTTAAGAAGGATCAATCCAAACCTATTGCCACTGATTGAGAAAGAAGTAAAGAGACGGTTAGCTGCAAAAATCATCATTCCATTCAGATTTTCCAATTGGGTAGAAAATTTGGTGCCAGTGAGGAAGAAAAGTGGGGAAATTCACCTATGTGTGGATTTTAGAAATTTAAATAAAGTCTCAAAGTATCCTTTACCAAAAATGGATCACATTTTGTAGAAAGTGGTTGGTGTAGAAAGGATTTCTATGCTGGATGGGTTCTCAGGATACAATCAAATCCTGGTCGACCCAAAATTTTAGGAGAAGATTTCCTTCACAATGTCA
This sequence comes from Pinus taeda, assembly GCA_000404065.3. Taxonomy (NCBI): domain Eukaryota; kingdom Viridiplantae; phylum Streptophyta; class Pinopsida; order Pinales; family Pinaceae; genus Pinus; species Pinus taeda. The sequence goes on along the minus strand of APFE031171865.1, from coordinate 93,672 downwards.
TGGGGTACATTCATGTATTCTAAGATTCCATTTAGACTCATGAATTTCAGAGCTACTTCCAGTGTGAAATGGACATCACTTTTGCTGATGAAAGAGATAAGTTCATGGTAATTTATCTAGATGACATCACTTTTTTCTCAAAATTTGAATCTTCCCACTTGAAACATCTTAGGACAATTTCTAGAAAGTGTAGGAAATTTGGAGTTTATCTAAATCCAAAAAAGTCCCATTTTGCCATGAAGGAAGGAAAGTTGTTAGGACACATAGTATCAAAGGATGACATCAAGATAGACCCCATCAAAGTGACAACAATCCAGAAGATTGAGCAGCCAAGAAATAAGAAGGAAGTGCAATATTTCTTAGGTAAAGTAATTTTTTTGCAGCGTTTTATTCCAAATTTTGTAGAAATTTTAAAATTAATAACAAGTATGCTTAAGAAAGGGATCAATATTAATTGGAATGAGCAAGAAAATAATTCTTTTAATGATATCAAGAGAGGTTTAGGCTAAGAACCTTTACTCATTAGTCCAGATTTTTCAAAGGATTTCATGATTTTGTCTTTCGCCTCCGAGCACACCATCTCCGATGTGTTGAAGAATGAGGTAGGTCAAGAACAACCCATCTCGTTTTTCAGAAGGGCATTGAGGGATGCTGAAATAGACTACAACATTTTATAAAAACATACATATGTGTTAATCAAAGCATGAAAATATTTTAGAGTTTTTATTATGTATTCTCATGTGATTTCGTATGTGCAAGATGCTACAATAAAGAGTATTTTAGTACAACCAGACAATGATGGCAGAAGAGGGACATGGATTACTAAAATGTTGGAGTTTGACTTGGAAATCAAGTCTGCTAATTTAATTAAAGGACAGGGTCTAGCTAGACTAATGACTGAAACAAATCTTGATGTTGTTGGTATAAATTCTATTTTTGAATTATCAGATCTTCCAGATGAAGAATCGGTGGTTAAAGATGAATATTGTTTCAAACAATGTCTGTGGTATGCTAATGTTGTTTACATTTTGTAGAATTTACAAGTACCACCAAGAATAGATAAGCCACGGGCTAGATTTTTTAGATTGAAATATGTTAAGTATTGTATTTTAAATGGTTATCTGTACTAGAAGGATCCTTGGGGTATTTTATTGAACTTCCTACTAGAAGACGAAGCCAAGAAAATGAGTGAAGATTTTCATGAAGGGGCATGTATGGGACATCATTACCGGAAGGCCACAATAGATAAAATCTTGAGAGATGGATTTTACTGGCCTACTTTATTTTATGATGTTAGAAAAGAAGTAGCAACTTATCACAAATGTCAGTTTTTTGAGGGTAAGTCAAAACTAATGTATTTTCCTTTGAAACCTATCTCCATGGAGGCACCTTTCCAATAGTGGGGCCTTGACTTTATAAGTGAAATTCATTTGGCATCGTCAACACAACATAGATGGATCTTAACTGGGACAAATTAGTTCACAAAATGGATTGAGGCACTTCCGAGCAGGCAAGCTCTTGATCTTGTAGTTATTCAATTCTTAGAAAATGTCCTTTTTAGGCTTGGTTTCCCAAAGAGAATCATTATTGATAATGCACAGTTCTTTAAGTCTAAGAGATTAGTAAAATTCTGTGAAGACTACCATATCAAGCTTAGCCATTCCTCAACCTATTACCCTCAAGGTAATGGACTAGAAGAATCCTCCAATAAGAGTTTGGTCAAAATGATTAAAAGGTCGTTAGAAGAAAACAAAAAGGCTTGGCATACAAAACTCAAGTTTGCCTTATGGGCAGGTAGAGTTTGTACTAATAGGTCAGTCAACACCTCTCATTTCTAGTTAGCATATGGTATTGACACATTGTTTCATGTTTCAATTGGAATGTCTGTTATGAAATATTTGCAAGAATTGGGAGAAGAACCAAATCAACTGTAGAGAATGATAAATCAGCTAATTGAAGTGGAAGAAACCAGAGAGAGTGTATAAAAAATATTAGGAATTAGAAGATCATATTAAGAATTTTTTTGACAAAAAAACTAAAGAGGATGACTTTAAATGCCAATACTTGGTTTTAAAATGGGATGCTCGTATTGAGGATAAGGGTAAGCACAGGAAGTTTGAGAACATTTGGAAAGGGCCATAATAGAATTGTAGCTTTCCATGGTAAGAATAATTTCATCTTAGAAGTTCTGCAATCAGAATTCATGCCTAGAGGTCCATTCAATGGACGTTTCCTGAGAGCATTATATCTCCTAAACAAAGAACGATTTTCAAGTTTCATTGTACATATCCATATATTTTTGAAAAATATCTTGTAGGTGTAGATGAATATTTTAAGGGACTTGAAGCCTGAAGCAAAGGCCTTGAGGTTCTACTGATATTCATTGGAAAATAAAAGTTATTTAGAGATATATTTTTTCAAGTTTAGAGTCTGTAAACAATTCTCTCTTAAAAGTTGCAGTCCTTATTTTTGAGTCAAGAAAAGTTTCATTTTGAGCTAGTGTTTGTAATGGATGAGGAAACTGGTCTATGGGGGTTCTTACTACCATCATTGATCGACAACATCCCCGCGGAGCTAGATGTTATCGCAAAAACTTCTTTTTTATAAAACAAATTAAGAAAATGTTGATAGTTTGAGTGTCAGCATTTTCGTTGTAATAAACATGGAAATTACTGATAGCGGGGCTATCAACGTTTTAGTGGTCCGATATGGTCTGCAGAAGAAATTCGCTAACAATAGGATTATTAGCAATTTCCTTTTGTTTGACATGCCAATTGTCAGTGCCAAAACCATATTTTAAATTTAAAAAGTGATGACTATACTGACCATGTTAGCATCTGCAATATCATTGAAACATGTCTCTATCTGTTTTGAACAAATAAAAGTATTGATTAATGATTTTTTATCTTCTGCTATGAGTGAATTTAATTTTAAATTATCTTACCTTATGATACAAACTCCATTTGTAATCATAACCTAAAGCTTCGTAATCATTCACTCGCTAAATGTTATATTTCATCTGCATGTCTAGTCATTTTACCATGTCCCATCAATAGTTTTGATTTTGTTAGTTTAGAGTCAGCCACACTTGGCATTGAAACCATTTTACTCATAGGGATTTAGGATTGAATCCTGGGAAAATCACACAGCATGATGGGGAAGGGATGCAAAGTGAATTAGTATGAGCCCAAAGCACTGGATTTGCTAGACTTATACCCTGAAATCTAGCAATTTTTTAGCAATTCGGTTGGAGTGAGTTTTTCCACTGATGTACCAACTACCATGATGCAGTGGCTCAGTCTTTTGCTTAGGGGTTTGATGGAAATCATGTGGAGGTTAGAGGCCTATCCTTTTTAGTTACATAACAGTCAATTGTTGATGCCACGAACTTACCAGCAGATGGAGAGAAGATTTTCCATAATCCCTCTCTTTTTCAAAGAAGAATTCAATGGTCAAAATTAGAGGGCCAGAGTTTGGAAGGAATTGTTACAGGACAAATGGCATGTGTCTTTATGCATTTGTCAGCAATATTTCACCTGCGAAGGAAGGTTTAATCAGGTAAACCTATACCACTTATATTTCCTTGCACATCTTGTTGGTCAAATCATAATTAATCCTTGTTTTATTTACTAGAAAGCATTAAACATATGGCAGCAAGGTTCATAGCCCACACAAACCCCTCCTCCCATTTCATATACCACAAAGCCCTGATAAAACTCCTTATCGAAAACTAGCTAGCCAGGGCAGAAAGAACTTGCAGCCATTTCATTTTTTGGGGAGGTTTTCGACCACGGCCCCTCAAAAGTCAAAGAGGAAGACCAAAAAATACCGTAAAGGAGAAGAAGACTAAAGGTCAAGTCCCTATTGAGCCACCTACCAGCCAAGAAAACATAGAAATTTCATCTACATCCTCTGACCCTAAAATTCCGAAAGTCTACTAGAGGAAAAGTGTCAAACTCAACAAACCAGACCTTGTATCCCTTGTAAACCTACTTACTGATATCGGCTCATCCCAAGTTGTGACTCCACCTTTTGAACCCTCCCCTACAGACACAACTAAAATAAAGTTTCTTAAAGGAAAAAAAGCAGAGATTGAGACCCAAGAGAAATAGACATTGTTTGAAGTTTTCAAGGGTGGCAAGAGATCCCATACAAGTCCAACAAATAAATTAAGCTACAAAATCAAACTCAAAAATAACCCAGAGTTGGCCAAAGAAGTGATTGATGTTGACAATATGCCACTGAAGGATCTCATCATCAATAAGAAGAAGGCTACAGTCGCTAAGAAGAGCATAGACAAATAAATTGTGAAGAGGGGTCCTATGGAGATAAGGTAGAGCAAAAAACAAATATTGGATGTTATTAACTTAAATTTATAAAAAATAACTAAAATATTAAAATATTATAAAAAAGTAAATTATAATTATAACAATATTAACAAGTAATTAGCTAAATAAAGAGACATTAGTCCCCAAGGACATGTACCTCTGATTAGGCATGGCCAAGTCAACTCTATGTAAAGGAAAGCACACCTCAACCTTTAATAATCATTCCAATTTGTCATTATAATATTAATATATAATATATATAATATATATGATATATTATTATATAATAATATATATTTAAATAATAAGATTAAAATATATAATTTTATATAAGATATATATATATATATTAATATAAATATATATATTACATTTCAAAACTCATATGGTCTATTTTTAAAAGGAAATAGCATATTAGAAATTTTATTTCTAACAGTGGTATCATAGCCGAGCTAGCATCTAGTGAGACCCCCATGTCTCCCTGCTAGCCTTCAGGCTGGGCGACATCCCGTCTACCATTTCTTCCACCCTCAATCCCTCCACATCTTTGATGCATCCATCGATCAAGTCCACACTGCAAACACATTTTTTACGTGCGATATTTGGGGTTACGGAAGGCACGGGAGAACCACAATGGCTCTGGAGTCATTTTCTTGGAGAGGGATTAATTCCCCAGAGCATTTACGTTGTGGACATCACATCGTCGACCACAATGGAGAACAACCTTCCATGAACAACCGACATCTATGTGGATCCTTAGTAGTCAATGTCCTGTTGTTGTCATCATCTTGTGCTGCCTCCATCCACCGCCTAATCCTCGCCCACCTGTTTTTGGCTCCAGTCACATCAGGCACCAAAAGACGGTTGGTCAAACTGACTATCAAACCCATCCAGCCACCTCTCTGACTCGGTGTGATGGTTAGCATATTCATCCGATCCAACATTACGTTAATTTAATTTAATTTAATTTATATAATATATAGATTATAGTGTTATATATATTATATATATATAATGTAATTATAATTTAATTAATTAAATTATTCAAAAAAACAAAAAATATATATTATCATTAATTAAAAAAAATGGTTCTTCAAGAAAAAAACAAAATAAAACGGCGAGAAACAACAATGATGATATCGAAAAAAGTCAATAGGATAGTAGGAAGTTAAATAAACGATTAGATAATGTCGAGAAGTCAGTTAAGCAGGACCGGATGGCCAATGATATCTCTTAATTAAAAAAATTTGATGAGTCGGCGTTTCAGAAAGGCTCATCCACCTTTAGCTACATAGAGTCCCAAGACTCCAGAAGGTGAGACTTTTCTAGAGCATGAGTTCCTGAGGCATGAGAAGCAGTGAATACCACAAATTCACTTCGAAGGGAGCCAATATTATACTAAATCTTCCAAAAGGAACCATCTTAAAATAAAAAATGACTTACCTAAGTATGATGGTAAGAACTATAAGGGCATCGTCGTATGGGTAAATATGATGTATGCCATTTTTAGCAAACCCTCCACTCGGTGAGCAAGAAAGTGTCATGATTGCATCCAACTACTTAGAAGCAGAAGCATACGATTGGTTTTTTTGGTGGTCATCTAAATGTATGAGTTGTTTGTTCAATTGGAAAAACTTTAAAAATGCCCTGTTAAAGAGGCTTCATGACGAGGAGGAGGATGACGTCTATGAGAGATTTGTTCACTTGAAACAAAAAGGATCAGTGAGTGAATACACTCACGAGTGGGAAGTATTAGCAGTAAGGAAAAGAGGGTTCTCAAATGAGGAGTTTCTAAAAATGTATCGATGTGGCCTTAAAGATTACACTCACAAAGAATTAAAATAGCATAAACCCAAAACCATTGAGGAGGCCAGACACGCAACCATAATTATCAAGATGAAATATAAACTTCACAAAGCACCATATGCCAGTAATGACAGAACTAACAATTATTCCAAAGGGAAGGCAGGTAAACCCTCGTCAGAGAATACTAGCAAGTACGTTCCACCACCATTACGAAATAAAGGGAAACAAAAATATATTGTCAAAAGGAAAAATTATGGAAAATGCTGAAAGTGTAGAGACAAGTATTATGTAGGACACAAGTGCACAACACACAAATTATACAACTATGAAGACAAAAAAGAAGATGAATCTTCAGAAGATAGCTCTGACGAAGAGGACAATGAAGAAAATGAGAACCCTAGTCCAGAATCAGAAGAAGATATGCCACAAATTTCCTTAGCAACCATCACAAGGATAGCTCAGCCACAGAAACTGAAGCTTAAAGCTCACATCAAGAAGCAAAGTGTTATCGCTCTAGTAGATTCAGGAAGAACACACAACTTTGTAGATGTCAATGTTGCAAAAAGACTGAACATCTTTGCTTATTTGGTAGCAGATTTAAACGTTATGGTAGCAGATGGAAAACGTATAGATGGAGTAGGAAAGTGCCATAATGTTAAGTTGCAATTAAGCGACTATGCAATGGATTCTAGTTTTTATACGGTTCCCCCAGGAGGATTAGATGTTGTTTTCGGTGTACAATGGTTAACCACACTAGGCACATATTCCGAAAATCACATAAAGAAGTTCATTAAATTCAAATGGGATGGAAGGAAATATAATTTGTTTGGGTTTCAGGCACCACCAACTCAAGCCATCTCCACTCAATAGATGAAGAAACTTATTCACAAGGGGGCACCATCTTTGTCACACAATGTCAGCAATTAGAGTTATTATTAATAGAAGGGACTCCCCAACCATTAGAGATTTCATCCCTGATTCATAAATACGAAAAGGTTTTCCAATATATACCAATGAAGTTACCCCTAAGAGGTGGTTTGAACACATTATCGAAGTCAAACTAGACTCAACACCAGTAAATGTTAAGCCATATTGTTATCCCCATCACCACAAGACAAAAATAGAATGCTTGATACAAGACCTACTGAAGCATGGAATCATTATAAAGAGTAGAAGTCCATACACTGCACCTGTAGTATTGGTCAAGAAGAAGGATGGATCCTTTCGATTATGTATAGATTACAGAAGTTTAAACAAAATCACTATTACACATAAGTTTCTGATTTCGTTCATTGATGAAATGCTATATGAACTACACGGTGCAGAATACTTTTCCAAAATAGATCTAAGATCCGGCTACTACCAAATACGAGTACAATTAGAAGATGTCGAAAAGAAAACATTCAGGACTCATGAAGGGCATTATGAGTTCAAGGCCATGCCATTTGGATTAATAAATGCGCCAGCCACCTTCCAAGCAACCATGAATGAACTCTTTCACCCTTATCTACGGAAGTTTGTATTAGTTTTCTTCAATGATATTCTAGTCTATAGTAAGAAGTGGAAAAAACATCTCAGACATCTGGAAGAGGTATTATTTGTATTGGAAAAGAACTAGTTTTATGCCAAGATATCAAAATGTACGTTTACGAAAAAGGAAGTTGAATACCTAGGACATATTATATCCAGGGAAGGAGTCCAAATGGATCCCAACAAAATCAAGGCAATCAAAGAATGCCCCAAACCCAAGAATGTATCCAGGATGAGGGTATTTTTAGGTTTAACCAGGGATTACAGAAGATTTATAAAAAACTATGCACATCTCACAAAACCGCTGACCAATTTGTTAAAGAAGAATGCTTTTTAGTGGAATGACCAAGCAGACACGTGTTTTGAGAAAATAAAGGAAGTAATGTCAACCACACTAGTACTAGAGACTCCTAACTTCTCAAAACCATTCATAGTCGAATGTGATGCTTTTGGGTTCAGAATTGGAGTTGTATTAATGCAATAAAACCACCTTATAACATTTGGGAGTAGGAAATGTAATAAACGAGAAGTCTTAAAATCAACATACCAAAAGGAGATGCTCGCCATCATACATGCTTTAACGAAGTGGCACTAATATTTTCTTGGAAGTAAATTTTCAATCCGAACCGACCACAATAGTCTTCAGTTCTTACTTCAGAAAAAAGAATTATCGATAGAACAACATAAGTGGATGGAGAATTTGTCAGCCTTCGACTTAGAAATATTACACAAGAAGGGAAAGGAGAATGTTGTAGCTGATGCACTCTCACGTAAGGATGATGATTACACAACATGTGTCACCATGATATTGTTTCGGAATGGTTGGACGAAATACGAGCTGAATATGCCAAGGATAAGGATTATGACTCCATGATTAACGCTATTAGTCAGTATACCAACTTTGAGTGGAAAAATGACATCTTATGGTACAAGGGTAGAATTTACCTAACACCTGCATCCAAATTTAAGGTGAAAATACTAAAAGAGTCTCACAATTAGCTAGTAGACGGACATGTCTGATTCTACAAGACTTACTACAACATCCGACAACCATTCTATTGGAAAGGTATGAGAAAGGAAATTCAGAAATATGTTGTGGAATGTGATATTTGTCAAAGAAACAAGAGTGAAAATGTTCCAACTCCAGGATTACTACGTCCAATACACATTCCAAATTAGAAGTGGGAAGAGATTTCGATGGAATTTATTGAAGGACTACCTACATCTGATGGGAAGGATAAAATATTTGTAGTAGCCTATAGGCTCACTAAATATGCCCACTTTATGGATATTAAAAAGACAGACACAACTAAAAAAATCATTGATGTGTTTTGTAAAAATATTCACAAACTACATTGGTTTCCTAAGGTCATCGTCAGCGATAGAGATGTAAGATTTAAGGAAAAATTTTGGAAGGAATTCTGCCACCAAGCTAGGATATCCCTCAACATGAGTTCAGCCTATCACCCCCAAATAGATGGGCAGACCAAAATTGTTAATAAATGCTTGGAAACATATATTTACGTTGTTTCGTTACAGATAAACAAAACAAATGGACCCAGTGGCTACACCTGGCAGAATGGTGGTATAATACCACGTACCACACTTCAGCTAAGATTACACCCTTCTAGGCCTTATATGGTTACGAGCCACCCAGGTGGAAATATTTTTTACTTTTTGATTCTATGGTATTTTTGACGGTGTTGGACTCGCCAACATGTCAAGGGATCTCCTTGGTAGGAAGTCCCAATTAGACCTCAAACCTTTTGGTGTAGGAGTCCCAGCAATTGGTCGTACGGTATTGCCTTGACCGCGGTTTCGCACAGAGGCAAGTAAGATGTCCATGTTGGTAGCAAGGGTGTGACATATGTAGCAAGTCAAGGAAGTTGCATGAACGGTTCTAACACACGGAGGGAGAGGTGAGTGTGCCCCTTGGAAACCTGTGAAAGCACGTAGTTAAGAAGGGAACACACGAGAAAAGATGCATCACAACATGGAAAACAAGTAAGCTAGAATTCCTAAGTGATGGTTAAACCAACAACACATTTCAATAAGATTCATACATACATATACAAAAAATAGCTACACATGCATGCGTAAGAAAAAAAATACATATATCATTTAGAGTAAACAAGATAGTTGAAATACAATACGACATATGCATGAAATGTGTTGGCTTTTTTATATTAAGAAGTGTAAGTTCCAATCATACAATACAACCATGACCAAACACTAGTTCCAACAGCGGAACGTTACAGTCATTGCCACCTGCTCCTCCAAAGAGATATACTAGCTCTGCACAGTGGAGAAGCCAAGGCTCGTTACAATATTGTCCAAGCTCTCTCTAAGATACTCCTATAGGAAGCTTGGTTGACCAAAAGGTTGTACAATGAGTTATGACGGACTATTTATAGCAAAGGGTGGGGTGACTCTTGACATTCCCCTTTGTGACCGTTCATTTATCCTTATGACTCTTCAACTACTCTATGACTGTTACATTCAACTATCAACACTTGAACTTCCACTTGACAAGATGTTACATACAATCTTCACATGTACCCATGTGAGACAAAATGGCTTGAGTAAGCCATGCAAGACATCAATAAAACTCGAACCATTGTGGTGAGACCAACTCTTTGACATCCTTGTGAAGGTCGATGGTGGCGAACTGATGCCAAGCTTGGTTGTCCGTGATAGTGTCCGTGCACTCAATGGTGACATCCTGTTGAAAGCGAACTATAGCCTCCGTTGCATTTGGGTGCACTGATATGGCTCCTCTGTCCAACTCATATGATAGCATGCACATCATCGTCTTGAGTGCAGCTAGACCAACAACATATCGATGCATACTATCTATGCTGATCTCTAAGCATGTGTTGGTGGCCATGTACATCAAATTGTCGAAATACATGTTCATCTCTAGTTGGAATTGCTTCTTTTCTTCGCCTCGGTGAGTATGTGAAATGGGTGGGATCACATGTGTGCACACAATGACATGCATGTTACTAAATTTTCTTGCATTTAATCAACATCATTTCTCACCCTGTCTGCTCCATTCCGACTATTGGATGGGTTCATAGCCTGTATGGAAGTAGTTTCATCAGTTTGTGGATGTTGCGCCCCCTTCTGTACTTGTTCCTGCTGCAACTCTTTCTCTTGTATGTGCAACTCTTGTTCTTCCTTGAGTTATTGCTTCAACACCTGCAACTCCTTCTTTGTTCTTTTATTTGTCTTCATGTGACCGTCTTGTCATGCCATCACCTCACAGCCTCAATCTCTAAAGTTGCTTTCGTCATGAGTAGATCTACTTTGAACTTGTAGTTTTTCTTTTCCTCTATGCTGTCAACAACCTTCCTCTTGCACTTACCGCATGTAGCTGTGTTTCCTTCTACTGCTACCGATGGTGTTTCTCACTGTGATTCCATCTCCATTCTTCTTGATATCCTTATCCATGAACAACTTGATGTCTTCTTAGATAGGCAAGTTCATAGACACTTGATCGACTACATCCCCTGTTGCGCTCTTAACAATGTCTTTGACTCTGCTCTCCTGGAAACCATTGTACATGTGCTACTTGGAGGTGGATGACCCTTGTGATACCTGGAGACATAGAAACGCTCATGGCAAGCAATATGTTAGTTGAAAACCAAAAAAAACTTGAGGATCGACTTGCAATATACCTGTGTGATTGATTGTGAAGGTTGCGCAATTTCCACTGGGAGGTCGGGAGACTAACTGCCAAAAATTTGCAAGACATAATCCAAGCTGTTAGGAGGTTGATTGAGTATTGGAACTGCACAATGAACAGTCTAGCCTAGCCCGCTAAGCACTAAAATTTCACAATGTGTAATTTCAATCAATAGTGACATGAAACTAGCAAACTGCATTACGCAGTTTCTAGGGCCAACAGGACACTACCTCCAAGAATTGTGCAATGTAATCCTATAGGTAAGTGCTGGGCCAAATTTGCACAAATTCTAGAGTGAAGGCAGAGCCTTCGCTTCCGAAAAAATGCAGTGTTAGCTGGGCAAGGCACGGTCCGGGCCAAGGTAGCCTAGACTGCTGACGGGCGATTCAAAACATGACAAGCCTGAATGCATGATGAGATGAGTGAAAAAAAGAGTGAATGTTCATACATGTAAACAACAAGTGAAGGATTCAGAAAATGGGAAAGCATGCATGTGTGTGAAGTGAGTCCCTGCAACGACAACCTCCCGTGCAAAAACAGTGTCATGCATGCGACAATAGTGAGATGCGAACGAAAACTGAAATGCTGCTTCTACAAGCTACCATACATCAAAACAAGAGAAAGCACTCACTGAAATCAAGTAGACAACATTCACACAAAGAAAAACACAAAATGCAACAAAAATGTCGTGCAAGACATGAGAAGCAGGCTTATCCTGAAGCAGCTGAGCTGAATGTGCCGACGACTCCTAGATGCAATGTGGGATGTTAGAGCTGCAAGGTCGATGTGAGAAATGAGCTTTGCAGCATCTGGTTGACGAGTTTTGATAAAATCAAGATTGTGATGCGCATGCCAAAAATATAGGAAAAGCAACCTTTGGCAGGAGGTTTCTGAAATGATCCTTGCATGTAACCTCCACTTGCTAAAAATATATCCCTAAATCAATGGTCACCTTTTCATGTTTCCTTGGGAAAAGTAATCCATGCATGCAAATCATTTTTTATTGGTCCTGGAGGGAACTAGTCAACCTGAAGGCACATGCATTAGTCTGTGATCCTGGGATGAAAATCTACGTAGTTTTTGGGTTGAGCAGAGATGGCAGTCCCAGAGGGATTGCACAATTTTTGGGAGGAACAAGTGATTGTCTCCTAGGATTGCGTAATTTCTTGGTTGAGAAGCTATCTTGGGTCAGACCTCGCATTTTTCTCAAGGAAGCCCGTCTGACTGCATTGCGTAATTTCTGACCTAAGCAGTTGTCTTGGGTCGGACCTCACAATTTTCTCAAGGAAGTCTGTCTGACTACATTGTGCAATTTTTGAGCCCAGTAGGCTACCTAGCTGGATTTGTGAAATTTCTGTCAGTGTTGGGTTGGCTGTCCTAGATGGATTGTGCAATTTTTGGGAGCAGCAGGTGACTGCTACCCAAAATTACACAATTTATGGGCTATGCAGTTGTCTTGGGATGAATTGTGCAACTTTTGAGAGGAAGACTGACAGGAAGAATTGCACAATTCTAGAGCCTAACTGGGTGTCTAGCTGGGTTTGTGCAATTTATGGAGGGAAGGATAGTTCCCCTCCAGAATAGCGCAATTCCCAGAGGGAGTTGCTCAACCAGCAACTGACATGAAGTTTGGAAAGCAACCTGTGAAGGAGTTAGAACAAAATTGCATGAACAGGCTGACAAGGCTCTATGAAACAATTGAAATTGATGTGCTTGATAGTGCAAGACATGCTACTAAGGATGGTTGGTAGGGAGGCTCCAAAATGAAGTGAAGAAATTAATTTGGAAGGTCTTTGTAGTCACTACAACACTTGGTGACACACTAGTATAACTCCAGCTCTTTGAATGGACCTTGTTCATGGAAAGCAAGTCTATGGAAGTATTGTTCAGTTCTCTGTTCATCTTGGTTTACACACTTGCTTGATTGTAAGATGTAGTATCTGTCAGGCTCTTGGTCGGTCGACACACATTCCAAGCCAAGCCAACACAGTTGTTTCGATTGGGGATGAGGGGTATATTGGTGCATAGGCAGTATTGTCATCAAAGTTTTAGTTTCATCTCCAGTGTTTCTCCACTACCAGTAGGCTTGGACACTACCCCATGGAGTCACGCAGGAACACAAGCATCACTCCACTACCAGTGAGCCTGGTCAGTACCCCGGCATAGTTACTCGCATCACCTCTCTGTGCAGGAAGCCTTTCTCTTCTTTTGCCTTATTCATTTTTCATATTTCAAAATTTTCACATTTCATTTTTTGTTCATTTTCATAATTGTGCATAACACTTATTCATTTCAGAGGCAGAAGAGGGATCCCGACTTATTGAGAGCAGAAGAGGTTTTTCCTTCAGAGAAGTAGTTTATATATACCTCTGACATGCTTGTTAAGGTTTTCCCCATCACCTTACTCTACTTGACTGAGATGAAAAGGATTAACCCAAAAACAACTGACTAGAGTAGGTGACACTAGTTAGTGTGCAAGCATTGTGTTTTCACCAGGGTTCACTTCAAACAGTATGTATTTTCCATCAATAGATCATGGAATAAAAATAACAAGTTATTCATACAGAGGCAGGATGATAGATAACCAAGTAGTGATAACTGCACAAGTCCTCTTGTACTTTACCCGGCTTGTTTCAAAATTTGTGCACGATCTCATGTGAAACTATCCTACAAACATAATAATAAAACAAATAACAAAACAAATCATAAGCAAAAGTAAAAGAAAAAGCAAAGAGAGTAAGAAAACAAGAAAGCAGACAAACAAACATGTAAAGCAAGTAAGAAAACAAGCATGCAAGCAAACAAACCAAAAGAAAACACTACCCCTACTCCTAAGCTAACATTGCATGGGTATGATCACGTGAAGTGATACTTCTAATGCAGCCACCAGCGCATTGGTTGACCCATGTTGGTGAAGACATGGTTCACAAGAAACACAGTTGTGTGAACCAATAAACATGAAAGATATAACAATGAAGACAAACACACTCCAAGTTTCAATGTGTCCACAGAACATAAGTGAGTGAAAGTGCATGACATGCACTCTGTGGACTTGCAATGGTATTGTGCGATATTGTGCACAGATGTTGTGTGTATGCATTCTCTTGATTGTGACATGCGAGCAAACATGAGAAAGGTAGACCACTTACATTGTGCAAGTGTGCTTGTTGCATAAGATTCCTCCAATGCATGAGCGATGGGATCGTGTAGCTCGAGTGGAGGAAGTGAAATCTGAGTGTTGGATTGTTCTTGAGTGCAACATATGAGTGATGAGGAGCCTTGGGTATTTGAAAAATTTCCTGATCAGAAGTGAAACCAACCTCAGGACAGCGAGGGCCTGACATAACCATCAGCTTTGGTTGAATTTCCTCGACAACTTGAGGGGTTTCGACTTCGTTGACAAATGGATCATCGTAGACCAATGGCTTAGATGGATTAACAATGAGTGAATCAACATTGTGATCAGATGATGAGGTAAAGAGATCACGACAACCAAGATGAGAAAATTTAGGATGTTGGTCGACATCCTCATGATTTGATGAATCGCATAGAGGGGTAGATGAGAAGAAAGAATGTTCATCCTGTACGTTTCCAGAGAAGATAGATGAAAAATCAAGTGGATATTCAAAGAATGATTGGTCCTCTACGTTGTCGGATGATGGATTGACATCTAGTGTGTCTTGCGAAAGATGAACAATGGATGCATCCATGGACGAAGATACACATGAGAAATCAGGGATGGCAGGATTACCAAGGATGTCAGGAAAAAATGGAGGAGGTATGAACAAAAACGGATGGTCCTCTACTGCCGGTGAATATTCAAGCTCCTAGTCATACCCTTTGTGAATGCCAACACATGTTGGTTGTGCAACACCAACTCTGTCGATGGCTTGATCCTTGTCCACAATAAGTGTAGAGTTCGAAATGGAAGAACACAAGACATTGTCATCCAGAGGATCATCCGAGTATGAAGACAAAGGTCGAGGTACAAAATACATGTGATAACCCAATGGTTTCACAACTAAGCTTGCGCAAAAATCAGAAGGCGTGATTTCAGGAGGATGTGACGGTTGAACAGATGTGTGTGCATATTCTCCCACATCACTATGTGGTGGTGGAGCTGTTTGATGAGGGGACAACGGGCAGTCACTTGTAACAGTGAAACTGTTTGTCTATGATTGTGCAGCTCCATCACCAAAGTATGCTAAGTGGGGCTTAAGCTTGAACTTCTTCTTGGGATTGACAGATTTGATAAGACAATATTCATATCTGTTAATGAGATACTGGAATTTCATTTGGCTTTTCGGAGTTTGAAACTGCAAAACATGGAACCGCTGCCAAAAATCATCAAGCAATTCTTGCGGAGCCTTCCATTGCTCTAACAGTTTTTTGTCAAGAGGTTCTAGATCAAAATGATGGAAAGTAGATTCAATGAGATGAGTGAGTGCACATTGTCAGCCGGTAGGTTGCAGAACCATCGTAGTGGGGATTCGCGAAGTGTGTATGCAAGCAGCATGATGACCTCTTCTCCATAGAACTCGCCTACATTCTCAAGGAATGCATAGAAGCCTTCTAAGTACTTAGGCCAGGCCACTTCGCCTTCACCATCATACGTGAATTCAGATAAGAGATCAAAAAACTCCCTTGCGATGTTGAGAGGTTCGGCATGCAAAAAACATTGTGGAGGGCTGAGTGTGACAGAATCTGTTAACACCCAGGTTGTTCCCTATGACTCCCAAGGGAATACGGCCGGGGTAACCACTAACCAACCTTTGGATTATAGATCCTAGCCTATCTATAATCAGAGAGGGCTCTCTCTTTAAGTTTCAGCTATGCGTTGTGAGGATTTTAGGCTAGTTAAAAGTCTTAGTTTCCTGTTTGAGACTTTGGTTGGTGAACTTTTTGTTGTAAGAAGGGCATGAAATGTGCAGAAGATGCTAATCCGTTGGGCATATGGAGTCAGAAATGTGAGATAGTTCTGGTGCCTGTGATGGAGAAAGTTTTGCTGCAAGGCTAGATGGCTATTGTTAATATAATTTTCTGATTCAGTGAGTGAAACAATGGTAAGTGGAGTTACAGACAGTGTGATACAAATTTGAACAACAATTTCTACTCAGTAGCATAAATGAATTAATGAATAGTGACTGTGAGATATTCAGGGCTTATTGGAGCATTTAAGAATTCCAATTTAAACATCTGAAGTTATAGAAAAACATTTATAGTGAAGATAGATTGAGATCAGGGTGTCTCCATGGACAAATCCTGAGCAATTCTTTTTCTTTCCTTCCTAGATTTAGAACAAAATGTGAGAGTCATGAGTTAAAACAAATAATAGAAACATTAATAGAGATAGAGAAACACTTATTATATCAAGCCATAGCACTAGAATCCTGTAGCATTCAATGGTTCCAATCACAACATGCACCAGTAAGACTCAGTTCCTATAAACTCCAAGCTTTATTTATAACATCCTTCTGAAAGTTACAGCCGAGTTCTCATTTCTTCATAAGAGAACCACGAAAACCAACAACCCCTTGAAATTTTGTGCGAGGGGGAATATATACAATAGGTTTTACAAAATATCTGAATGCTGAGTCATTTGATAAATTAACTATGCTCACCAACTTTACAAAATAGCAGATAAGAAAGTTATTGCTACTCTAAATGTAGGATAAATGGTCTTTAATTCTGTCAGAACTCTTCTTGACCTTTGGAGGAGACTGAGTCGGTTGAGCGTTCTGATTTAATGCTGAATGATGTGAATGATGTGTCTTTATACTCTGTCATGGTGTAGCTTTCTCGGCCCTGTTACCTGTAGCTGTCATTGTTGCTTTTGGTGGCCGAATCTTCCTGCTGAGTTGGCTCATTCTACCTTTTTCAGTCATAGTATATGCAACATATTTTCTGAAAGTGATGACTTATATATTTTGATGTCAAAACTTTGATGAAACCCCTTGTTTATAATAATAACGGTATCATTGAGGTCCACCATTCCTGTGTAGGCAATTGATGCCTCAAAATTGCATCCAAAGTCTCATCTGCCTCAGTGTATCTGTAGAAGTTCGGAGGCACTTCAAATAAATTGCTGATCTCATTCATAATAAAAAACAAATTCTCTACTCTGTCATAGAGACTTTTCCCAGATGCTGGCCCTGTTACCTGTGAGCTGCTTGATCCTTGACTGATCTGATTGGTGGCAAATGTGTTCACCCTTTTTGCATAAACCTCATGTGATAGAAGTTTCCCTGCACTGTTGAGCAAGCTTGGAAGACCTCTGCCCTGTAATGCTGCAAACTTGTCCATGAACTTGTTGACCTTTGTTTGCATGTCCTGGCTTCTTCTATCCAATGTCTGCACCAGGTTTTTCAGTGTGAGGACCCTCTTTATTAGCTGAATAGTTTCTGTCCTGTTGGAGATCCCAATTGCTGCCAGCTGAGGACCTGTCCGGTTATTAAGCACATTAATCATTCTGTTGGCTACCTCAGGAATACTGCCTAGAGATGCCCTTGCTCTATGGACTTCCCTTTGTGCTTTGCCTATGAGCTCCATTTGCTCATGGATAGTTTCAATGTATTGCCACTGATCCGTTATTGATTGGCCAATGTGGGTCCACAAAACTATCCTGATCTCAGCCACCACTTTGTCAAGGGTGAGCTCTTTCTCCAACTCGGTTATCCTTTCTTTGAGAGCTTTTATTTCTCTCCCTTTCTCAGCCACATTCTGCTTGGATTTGTCATACTTCTCATTCAGCTTGGCCAAATTCTCCTTGGCTCCATTCAGTTCTGTCATCTGGGCTTCGAGAGCCTGGATATCACTCATCAATTTCTGCATGTCGAGGCTCGGAGCCTGCTCTGTAGTTGGTGCTGGTGCCGCTGTTGATGTTGATGGTGCTAGTGCTACTGCTTCTGTGGGAGGAGGAGTAGTCTTTGGGGGCTCCTCAAGGTTTATAACCTCTGGAGGGGGTTGAGAAGTCTGGCCTCCCTCTTTCTGCTGCAGGGCTACCTGTAGTGCAGCCTCTGTGTCCTCCGGCTTCCCTTCTGTCTGCACTAGCTATTTGTGCAGTGCTACCAGCAATGTAGCTACCTCCTGGTCTTGCCTCTGCTGAGCAACCTCATCTGTTTGGGGGTGAATGGTTGCTGGGAGCTTCACCTCCTTTCTTAGGGTTGCAAGGTCTGCATCTCTTATCTTCAGCAGTGATTGTATGGCCTTTGGATCGTTGGGGTCATGCCCAAGCTCTATAATTATATCTTCCAAAGACTTGATCCTGTTGTCTTTGGCCAGGGAGGATGCCTTCTCCAACTCAAGTTGGGCAGCTGTATTATTGGGCAGCTGTATTATTTAGGCTGTTTTCCAACCTATTAGCCAACATTGTTTTGTCTGCCAATGTTGCATAGACCATCTCACCCGTTTGCTTGTGAAGCTCTATTTGGTCCATAGGGTGGATGTCCTTTGCAAGAACCTCAAGGTTGGTTCTTATATAGTTTGCAGCTAACTGTGGTTGCAGCATGGTGGGCATGAAATGACTCATGGTCATTTTTCCTTCTGTCATGTCATAGGCTGACATAAGCCTTTGTTGATTGGTGGGGGCCATCTTCAACAACTGGTTGTAGATTTGGAGCCTGAGTGGCTCATTTCTCCTCTTGATCTCAATAAACTATTGCTTGATGCCTGCCTCTACTCTCCTTTGATGACTTGAGGAGCTGACCTCTCCTCCAATAGTTCTCTCTTGTTCCTGCTGAAAGGAACTGGCAGATGCCTCCATACTTGGTGGGCCCATTCCCAACGATTGCCCCCATAGGCATTTCTTCCTCAGAGAGGGGATTTAATCTCTGCCTTTTCTCCCCTTGATTTGTTGATGTGGTGAGGGGAGTCTCCTGTTCTCTGTCCCTCTTCTTTCCCTTTTCCTCCTTTTGTGGAGTTTGAAGCACTGAGGCCTCCACTGCCTTTTCTTTCCCAGAAGGCATTTTCTCTTAAGCTTGTTGCTCAGTGGGTGTTGGGGCTTCAACCATTTTCTCTTGCTGCATAGGCTTCCCCTCTTATTGATGTTCTTCTTGCTGTTCAACCTCCTTTTCTATTTGTTGTTCTGTTTGTTGCTCTGTCCTAGGAGGTGACTGTTCCTGCTCCACTTGCTTACCTTTATCTTCGTTTGATTCCTGTTGGGCAACTCCGGCTGCTTGCTGCTGGGCTGTGGAAGATGAGGCAGCTGCTCCAATTTGCTTTTGACAGGAGGATGAACCCTATCCACAAGTTTCTAAGTCAGCCTCCTTTTCGAGATTCCTTGCCTCTCTTTGTAGCATTTGCTCCCTACCAATTGGCTCTTCTAGGGTGCCTTCTTTCCAGCTTAGGGCATTGGCATACTGCTCAATATGAGGCAGTTTCACATGAACATAGCCACCCAATTTGTATTTTATCCTCCTAAGGGAAATGAAGTGATTAGGGTCATAAGGCACCCATTTGAAACTGGTTTGAAGTCTGAGGGTCTCTAGGATCCTATCAGCTTCCTTCCATCCTTCCTCCTTTTTATTGTACAAAAAAGGGCCCAGCTGATTTCTTACCTTTAGTTGCACCTTCTTGTTTTTACTTTGGAAATGGACATAGTTTGCATTTCCAAACTGCCTGAAGTACTCTAGGGCAAAGAGTCTCATAGGGACATATCTTGGAAGCCTATAAGGACTCAACTCACAGCCATATACTCTGATTACTGTGTGGTGTTGGTAAAAGTACCAATCACCAATGTTGTAGGCCTTTGAGAGTTGAAGGATTCTTTGCATTTCCTCTATCGATCTAGGAGGAGGGACACCCAATAACAAGGTCATAGCTGGATGGATGAAAATGTCAATGAATTCACAGTAGGTGTAAGGTGAATAAGCTAGAATATGGCAGACTAAAGACCAAAACACAACCGACCTTGGGCTTCCCTGGGCATCTAGATTTTTGAGAGGGACAGGGAAGGCATCAGGCTGATAAAACAAGAATAAATGATATATGTATCTGGTGTATTTAAACACCTTTTCTCTTTCTAGATTCATTAATTGCTCATGAATCCTATTGGCAATAAAAGTGGCAAAATCATAATGTACAGCAAGAGGCATTCCTGGGGAGAAAATGGACAGCATGGCCATAATGGTTTCATCCAGATCCTCATATGACCCATAACCCAGGATGTAACTGATTAACTCCACCAGCATTTTTCCCAGCTCATTAAGATATTGATATGCTATGGGAAGGGCAGTGCTCATAGATTGATATTGAGGCTGAATAAACAACTGATTAATCCTGGCAATCTGATCACTGGACAGCTTGCCCCCTTTCGTTTTCAAGTCATGGATGGAGAGAGGAGTTAGGGGTTTTGTGGTGTGAAAGTGGAGCATTTCATTGATGGCCTCAGGGGTGATATGGAACAATACTGAGCCTGAAGGGCTGAGGACGACTCTCTGACAAGGGTCATAGCTCGACCTGCATTGATTTATCAAGTCTGGGAGGACATTGACTTGAGGAAGGTTGTAAATGGGTATGTGGGAGTCCCAAATTCCTAAGGTATCAGCCCCACTGAGATATTGGGCCTTTAACTCATTCAACAGGTGAACATTGAATTTGGCTGGCATGGCCATGGAGTCTAACATTTGGTAATCTCTATCACCCAGGGCCTTCCGCTCTAGCTCTCTGTGCGGGGCATTCAGAGGCTGAACATTCAGGGCTACTAGTGTTTCCATGGCTGGGTAGTACTTGTGAGTTTGTACTGAAACTAGCTTTAGTGGGTAGGAGAACACTGAGGGCTAATTCTGCAGAAGTAAAGCCAATTGTAAGGGTAAATGAGGCCATTGTGGTGACAAATGGCGTAGAATGCTCAAAGGGAGTTAATTTAGGGACTGCAGGGACTGGCAACTCTCTTTTTCCAGTGAATTATGCCTTTCAAGTTTTCAGTCCACGAATGCGCAGACAGAGTGGGAATTCAGGAAAAGGTGACTGTATATGGGTTCAATAGGCGAATTTTTTGACCCTGCCACTGCGAAGGGATGCTGGTTTACCGGGAATTTACTGGTGAATTGGTTGTAATTACTCTTGTTTAATTGAGTGTTGTAGAATTATGGACAGAAGCAAGCTCTGAGGGGATGCTTTGGGTAAATACCTGGTAAATTGCCGACAATGGTCGCAAATGCAGGTAGGTGGGAGGCGGCAGCGTCCTTCAAGTTGATTTTTGCAGGTTGGCGACAGGTGGTCGTAAATTACATGCAGAGGTGAGCAGTAGTTCAGTTTGCAAAAGTGAGAAAAAACACGAAAATTGGCTAAAATATGGACTTTTGGGCTATTGGCGCGCTTTTTGGATGACGTTAGCATGACGTCATCAGATGGGGTCAGGGTCGGGTGACGTCAGCATGACGTCATCAGGTGACGTGGCAGTCTGTGAGTGGTCCACGGGGATTGCGCAGATGGCGGACACGTAGGAGCGCTGGCGGTCGGGGGTGCTGACAAGGCACTGAGTGGAAGTGACGTGGGCAGGCGTGGCGCTGGCATGGGCAGGCGGTATAGTTGAGCGGTAAGTGGGTTTTTGGGTTGTTTTGCAGAGTTACGGGTTAAATGGATTTTTGCAAAGGTTAACTCACAAAACAAGTTTTTGGCTAATTAATCTGAGCAAATCTCGGATTAATCGCAGGATTAATTTTTTTGGCGCTCTTTGGGTCGCGCTCAAATGTTTTTAGCGCCTGAAGACATTGAAAATCATACGTAGAGCTATAATGCTCGGGGGAGGGGATACTTAGATTTTTCGGGTTTTTTGCCAAGTTTTACATAGTAATAGGGGAATAGGGGGCATAGGGAGTTAAATAGTGATAGGTTAGTAGATAATATGAGTGAAAGAGGTGGATGGGGGGGGAATACTAAGTTTTTATGAAATTGACTTAGTTTTTAGGAAGTAGATCAAAATGAAAAGAATATTTGCACAAGAAATGTGGCTTTTAAAGAAACTAGAACCAACAAAAGACTTTGATTTTCTTTGTGTACATGGGTGGCATAGGGATGTTAGTCATGAATGTGATATGGGGTGATTTGGAAGTTAGACATGCTCCATTAAGCTTCTGCAAGACTGCTGCAAAATAGGCCATTTGTACTAGCACCATGTTTTTACCTTTGCTTTAGGCCGGTGAAATTCCATGAACCATGCTTTTTGCAACCCCCTCTACCTACCCACTCTATTGCCTAGAATTGTTTGTTACTCCAAGGAGGGTGCACTTAGATTTGCAAACCCTTTGTGCCTTTTCTTTTCCTTTGGCTTTTCATTTGATTCTCTATCTAAAGCTATCCTTATTGCTTCCAAGGCCCCAGATTAAGCAGTTGGGAACCTTTTTCCTCTACCTATATACTTTACCTGCCAAGATTGAGCTGTTTGGACAGGTTTCTTTCTCTAATCTACAACAAAAATTGAAACATGGCATGACCCAGCTTAGGCTGTTGGATCACCCATTCTAAGGTAAGACAACATCAACCAAATGTAGGTATATTTTCACTACAAAAATATGAGATCTTTGTATCATCAAAGTAGATCATATTGGCACTTCCCCTGCCAATCATGAAAAATGAAACCTATTGGTAGAGGTAGCTAACAGTGGCTCCACTTGGGGATGTTTTTTCTTTTGAAAGACCAAGAAGAGCAGGTCAGAATGCCTTGGCCCTTGACATGCCCCTACCAAAACTTGAAAACGTTCTCTTTGTACTTCAAAACTGGAGGCTGTCACCTATGTGGAACTTCTGGAATATAAAGCCTTTTTCTGCTTGTTCACAGCAATCTTTTGAACTGAACTATTTGTTTGTTGAAAGAAAATATAGATACAGCTGATTATGTACATGAGGAAAGACCCTGCTATATGCATGGAAAGTAGTCAAAATAATGCTTCAACATCCTGCCATTGACAGGACCTTCATTTAAGTCAGTATCATTCAGATTTTTTAGGAAGTAGGTGTTGTTTCCTTACACTGCTTGGATAATAAATGGTCCTCTCCAAAGAGAATCAAATTTTCCATGTTTCCCTTTATCTTCCCTTCTTGAGTCCCACTTGAGGACTTTTTCACCTACGCTGAAATCTTCAGCCTTAGTCCTTCTATCAAAAGCTTTCTTTAACTTTTCTTGGAGAATTTGTACTCTGCTATAAACTTGGTCTCTGGTTTGCTGCAAACATATTATCTGATTGATCCTTCTTTGCATGTCATTGGGCTCAGCTTGACTTTCTTGAAG